>PVJO010016157.1:0-42934 GCA_004026905.1 Hystrix cristata | reverse complement strand
TTAGATCTAAGTGTTCCCCAAAAGTCTCAGGTGCTGGGAAGGTGATTGGATTGTGGATTCATCCACTGATCGGTTCACAGCTGAACGTGCTGTTGGGAGAGCCTGATGGAGGAGGCGGGCCACAGGGGACGTGGCCTGGAGAAGGGTGGATTCTCATCCCTGCCTCCCGCTTCCTGACTGCCATGACCTGAGCCGCTTTGCTCCGCCAGGCCCTCCCCCATGCCACTTTGGTCTCCAAGTCAGCAGAGCACGCACCAAACCCACTAAAAGTGAGCTCAAGCCTACCCAAGCCTCTCCTGTAAGTTTCAGGGGTTGGATATTTTGTCTCAATGACAGCAAAGCTGGCTAAAACACATACTCACCACTTTCCTGGCATCCCCTGCATTCTTGGGTACCCTCCCCGAATGTCCCAAACACCTGCTTCCTTCTCAGTAACATTCCCAGAGCCTGCGGTCTCTGAATCAGACTGCTGGGTGCACAGTGCAGCTCTGTCACCATGTAGGTGTGACAGGGGAGTCTCTGCACCTCTCTGTGCCTGAGCGTCCTCCCCACCCTCCCATGGGGGCTTGTGCAGCCTTACTTAGATACTTGGTGTAAAGCGTTCAACCCTGTGTCCTACCCCAGCCGGTTGCTGCTATCCTCGTTGCTCGGTAACACATATTTGTGCTCCAGGGAGCATCCAAGCTGGAACCCAGACTGCAGTGTTTATTAACACCGGCTAGGAGAGCAGGCCTGTCCCGGGAGCCAGATGTGTGCGTTCCTTTCCCCGGCTGTGGGTCTGGCCACAAAGCTGAGCTCCTCTGCGCCTCCGTAGCCTCATTTGCAAAATGGAGGAAAATAACCTGCTCTGCTTCCGCCAGAGCTGCTGTGAAGATTGAGACACTGGGTCAAAACCACTGTGTAAACAGCCAGGTGCCGGACACATGTGAGGGACTCGGTGATCCATGGTTAGGACCACAGACCTGGAAGGCAGAAGATTGGGTTCTTGTTGGGCTGTGGGACCTCGAGTGTGTTATCTCCCCTCTCTGGGCTTCAGTATCCTCAATGGTAAAGGCAAAAAGAGAACACAAAGCCTGTGAGCATGTTGGTTTATCTTTTTGGTGCCCTTCTGAAAATTAAAACTCTTTTTAAGTCTGGAAGTGTTCACCTGAGAACCCAGATTTCTAGGTTCTCTCAGAAAACTCAGACAGGGCAGCACGGGGCCCACGCTTCCATGTGGCAGGGGCCAAGTGGTGGCTGTTCCCTTGGAGGGGAGTCTGTGCCTTCCCATTCTCCACTCCCCACTCACACCAGCCTCAGGCCCTGTCCCTGCACTCATGACTGTCGCCTGCCCCGCCCCGATGGCTGAGTTTGCAAGCCCTGAACTACGAGTCCTCCAGGGCTGCTTGAGGCCCTAATATCCCTCGAGGATTATGACAGTCAGGATTCCTGGTACCCTTAGCCCAGCTCAGTTCTGGGAACACCATGGAAGCTCTGCAAACATTTGGTTCCCACCCTCCCGGCAGCCTGGTGACCTTGGTTACCCCACAACCCAGGAAGCTGGAGATGTGTCCTGGAGGGCGGCCCCTGCCCAAGCCCTGCTCCCTGCAGGCCTGACCCCATGCCGCTCGCGTCCATGTGGCTGCAACAGAAACCAGGACCTTGTTCGGCTGGGAGTGGGGCTCAGAAAACCTCCTGTCACTGTGATGTTTCTTTCTGACTAGTTAGAACAAACCTACCCTGTCCCAACTCTTACCTGGACTGAAGGAAATGGCACTTGGGGGCAGGAAAGCTCCTTCCCAGGGCAGAGGCAGGCAGTAGGGACTCTGACATCACCCGCATTGGGTAGAGGCCAAGCAGTGACTTTATGGGGGTGGGGGGTCCTGGGGGTTGAACCCATGACCTTTTCACTGAGCTATATCCCCAGCCCTTTTTTATGTTTTATCTTGAGAAAGCGTCTCACTAAATTGCTAGGTCATCTAGTCTGGGCTCAAAGTGGTGATCCTCTTGCCTCAGCTTCCCAGAGTGCGGGGATTATAAGTGTGTGCTGACACACCCAGCTCATGACTCTATTTTAAAGTCCTTCATTCTTCTGATCCTTGGTTCCTCCAGTGTAAAACGAGATTAATATTCCCACCGTGCCAGTTTAGGGGGAACTTGTGGACAGGATTAAAGGGAGCTCTGTCTCAGAAGGGCTTGTCTGCGCATGTAGTGAACACCCAGGAAGTGGCAGGTGTCTGTGTCACTGTCTCAGCCAGAGAGACAATCATGTCTTGGTGTTTCCAAGCCAGCCGGGGTCATTTCCCCAACTTGATCATGAAAGAAAATCATGCAGAGAGAGAGACAGAGAGACAGAGAGACAGAGACAAAGAGAGAGAGACAGAGAGAGGCCATGCCCAGAGTCAAACTGCTTGAGTTGGGAGAGCCCAATACACTGCAAACCTCTTACCTCTATGTAGAAGATCCCCCTTAGTTTTTGCCCACCCAGAATCCACCTGCTCTGCTAGTGACTGAAAGCCAAGTTTCCTTGGGGGAACTAGACCTCCTCCAAGCTCAGTCTAGGGAATTTGTTGGAGCTGGCCCCAGAACCAGGCCCGACAAATCAGATCCCTGATTCCTTCAGCCTCAGTGATTGGTTCACAGATGACCATGTGACCCTGACTCGGCCAATGAGAAGCTGCTCTGGTACTTTTGCTGATCTCTTGAGAAAAAAATACCTTCTTTCATCTGGGGTAGCTGAGCTGATGGGGCAGCACCTGCAGCTGCTGGTGGGCACCTTGACAGGCAAAGAAAAAGCAAAAACCTGCCTGAGAGCAAAGCCAAGGCAGATGAAAGCAGAGCCCAAGGGTGCAAGGGGAGTTTCCCAACACTAACAGCTGAGCATCTGCATCTGGTCATGACGTAAGTTCTATGTCCACAGACATTTTAGATACAAGCATCATAAATTCCTAGCCAGGTGTGGTGGTGCATGCCTGTAATCCCATCTACTTGAGAGGCTGAGGCAGGAGGATCACAAGTTTGAAATCAGCCTGGGCAACATAGCAAGACCCTGTCTCAAATAAAAACTAGAAAGGGACAGGGATATAGCTCAGCACTTCCTGGGTTCAATCCCCAGCAACAAAAAAAGACAAATTTCTTTTTCTGCTAAGCCAATTTTAAGTTGAACTTGTGCCACTTATAATGAATGAGTCCTGACTAACACAGCCCAGAATTTCAAAGGACAGAATGAAGGATTAAACAAACACATTAATAAGGAATGAGCACATGAATTCATGAGGAAGCAAGAGGACAATGAATAAAAATTACAGAATGACAGCCAGAGTGAGTAAAAGGAGTTTTCTAGGCAGCCACCCATTGTCATCTCCTGAGTTGCAGATGCCAACGCCTCCTGACCCGAAAGGCCTCCGCCATCACCCAGCTTCAGGAGGACCCCCAGTAGCCTGCAGTCTTTTGTTAATAAGAGTTTTGCAGTCTGTCTTGGGGGGCTGTCAGAGGTCATAGGCCACTCCCTTAGCCTTTGGAGGAGGCTGAGTTTCCCCATCTCTGAAATGGAGATGAGCAATCTTACCTTTGGCACAGAAAGCACTTAGCACGGAGCCTGAGGCTCTGCTGCCATTAAATAAGCAACTGCCTGATTTTCATTCTTATGCCTTTGGGTCCAGCTCTTCAGGAAGTGGCCCCCTCAGTCTCCTTCCTCCAGAACAGAATCTGAGTGCAGTTCGCCAAGCACTTAGGCACTGTCTCCTCTAGGACTCTTGCTCAAACTTCATTATATCAATATTTCCAAGGGGAATGTGTTGCAAATGCAGATCCCCAGGCCCACCTCATTCCCAAGGACCTTTCGCAAAGGTCTACTGAGAGACCCAGGAATCTGCATTTTTGCCAAACACTCCAGCATGATTTGGAAGTGGTCCACAGAGACACTTGGAGAAACACTGATCCACCATGCTATTTTACATGCGAGGAAACTGAGACCCAGGCGGGGCCACAGACTGGCACAAAGTCAGTAGCGATTCATTGGCAGAGCTGGGCTTGCACCCGGCCTAGTGCCTGTGGACCTGGGCTAGCTGCACCCTGCTGCAGACTGAAGTTCTCCCTGGGTCCTAGGCATGTGTTTCCCAACATCCCTGTCGCTGGCCTGCCGCCTGCTCCAGAGCTTGTGTCTGCTCAGGGCCTCAGCAAACATCCGCCTGAGAATGGGCATGACTGTAGCAGAACCAAAGTAGTTAGGTGTGGCGGCACATACCTATAATCCCTCCACTCTGAAGGCCGAGGGGGGAGCATCATTAGTTTGAGCCTAGACTTGGTTTTTTGCAGGGGCTCAGGGGTTCAGAAGGCATGAATGATCTGGCCGTGGGAACAAGGGAATCTCCAGAATGGCCCAAGGGAAAAGCCATGATCTCTTCAAAGTTGTAATGTTGACAGAGCTGCTGCAGCCACTGGCCAGACCAGAAACTCCAGCAGGCAGGGCCTGCCTGTGCCTGGCTCAAGCCTCCTGGGCGCCCCTGTGCCTAGCACCCCACAGGAGCTCAGGACGGTTTAGTGCGATGTGGGAAATGAACTGTGGACTCTGCTTCCCACTCTAGCTAGTTAGCGTGTACTAGAGATGGTCGTGTGCTACCTGGTGCATTCCTTTCCCTGAAGGCAACCCTGTTCCCGCCCCACACCCCCTCCACCCTGCCAGCTATGAAGATGGACCTGGAGGCTCAAGAGACCCTCCTGGACCATCTCCAGATCCATGTGCCTGCGGGGTGAAGGCCTCTGCTGAATTGGCTTCTGCTCAGCCGGACCTGCCATCATCCCTAGCTGCCCACCCTCCCTCATCCGCACACTGGCACTTTCCAGCCCCAGCTTGGCCACAGCTGCCTTTGATTCATTCTTTATGGGGTGCAGATGGGACACCATACACAGGATATATGGAAGATGAGCCAGGGAGGAAGTTGGGAGAGAAGGGACAAGGTGGGGGGCGGTTGTAGGCCAGATCCTAACTTGCCAGACCCGCGGCTTCCCTAGGTCTGGCTGGGGCCAGAACACCCCTGCCTGCCACACCCCAGGCCGCAGACCGGTTTCTAGAACTGTCCTGAACTTCATTTCCCAGCAAGATCTGATCAGATGGGGATGTCCAGGGCCAGGCCTTCAGAGGGGACAAGCCTGGGCAAACATCCTCCCCAAAATATGCAGTGTAGCATTTTTCATCTGTTACTGATTGAGAGCCTGTGAGCTTTGCTTCCAAAATCTCCAATAAAACTGGCTTGGAAGAGAATTTCCTGAATCGCTGGGTAAGTGGATAAAGATGTTCCAGGAGTCCGGGGTGGTGCCGGTGAGAAGCTCATGCCCCACGCGCGGCTGGGTTTTCCCTTTGTTACTTAATGAAGAACAGAGGACAGAGGACAGCCAGCCTCATCTCTGCATCCACAGACGTCGCCCTTCTCCCTCGAGTTAATCTCCGGCTGGCAGCTGAGGCCTGCTTAGCCCCAGCGCCCTGGGGAACCTGACCCTCCCCTCCTTCTTGGGTCAGGGGCTGCTGGGGGTGCATCCCTCTGGGCATCCCTCGGACAACATGCTCATCTGAGTGCAGGTGGCATCAGGAGGGCAAGGGGAACTGATTTGGGGGCTGGAGCAGTCCAGGACCCAGAAAGGCGGATCCAGCTCGGAGGTCCCCCACATGGAGCTCCTGTATTGACCTGCCGTGTGACAATGGATTTTCAGAGCTGTGGTTTCCTCACCTGTGAAATGGGTGTGGTTCCAGCCCATGCGCAGGGGGCTGTTGTAAGGGAGATAACGTATGTGGGGTGCGCTGGGCACGGAGGCGGGTGCACAGCAAGCTGTCTCTAAATGTGGGTTGTTAGTATTATTGCCTGACCTCGGCTGCTGGACCTCCAGGGACTCTGTGGAGAGCCCCAGAGGTGCTCAGAGACGGGGGCACCCCTTCCTTGGATTTCTTCTCCCCACCTTCTACCTCACCACATGCTCTTGAGTCCTGGATGGAAGGTGGGGGAGGCAACCTGAGTCAGTGGTGTAACCCAGGCAGGGTGTGGCCAGGGAGGTCAGCTCTAAGAAACGCGTTTGTAGGGAGCAGAGGTGCTCTGGCAGCCTCCCCCTCCAGCAGCATGGACCTAGGCAGGCGAGGCCATTCAGGTGGCCTTTGTCCTTACGGAGGCAGCACTGACTGTCTTTTGGCCTCCAAGGGCCTCATCTCCCAGAGGAGGAAGGATTTAGAGAATGGAACCAAGATCCAAACCACCCAGACAAGCTGTGGCTTAACCCAGACCTGCACGGACATGGGACAGATCCATGCCAGTGTGGCAATGCTTAGAGCACAAGGGCCATGCAGAACGTCAAGTCTAGACTTGGCCAGGTTGTTTGCTCCAAAAACCTTGAAAACCTTGACAATCTCCAAAAACAATCATGATCTAAATGTGCACAACACAACAGTCACAGTGTCCAGAGTACAATACAAAATTACTCAACACACAAATAGGAAACCTCTCCCTCTGATAAGGGGCATCTCAGAAAAATCTAGAGCTAACAGCTTTCCTGATGGCAAAAGATTGAGTACTTTCCTCGAGGAGCTGTATCCTGTACTGTGTATAAAAATAAAATAAAACCCAGTGTGGTGGTACACGCCTGTAATCCCAGCACTCAGGAGGCTGGGGCAGGAGGATTGCTGTGAGATTGAGGCCAGACTGGGCTACATAGTGAGTTCAAGGCCAGTCTGAACTATATAGTGAGACCCTGCCTAAAACAAAACAAAACAAAACAAAAAAGCCCATATGCCTAAATATAAGAATCTATAAGTTCTAGGAGAAAAATCTTTGTGATTGTGAATTAGTCAAAGAGTCCTTAAATTCAGCACCAAATCCATAAATTGGGCTTCCTCTAAACTAAGGACTTTTGCTCTTTGAAAGACTGTTGAGAAAATAAAAAGATAATCCACAGACTGGGAGAAACTATTTACAAGCCATCTATCTGTTAGGATACTTATATTTGGCCTATGTTCGGAACTCTTTGAAATAGAGGGGGAGCAAACAACACAACAACAACAAATGGACCAGAGAAGATATATGGAGGATGAATAAGTACATAAAAAATATTTAAATATGGAATTGCTGGAGAACAGAAATTAAGACTACAATGAGACATCATTCACTTCTATTAGTTAAAACCATTCACACCTTTTAATTAACAGCTAAAATTAAAAAGAGTGACTATACCAAGCATCATTAAATTAGAATTCTCCTACGCTGTTGGCAGGAACACAAAATGGTATATAACCACTGTGCAAAAAAGTTTGACAGTTTCTCAATTAAACACCTACCTACTGTATTCTCAGCCATTCTATTCCTGGGTACTTACCCAAGAGAAAAGGAAATAGGTGTTTCAATAAGAATTTGTATGCAAACATCCATAGCAGCTTTATCTTTAATAGCTAAAAGCTGGTAACAACCCAAATGTTCACCCACAGATGAATGCATAAACAAATGGTAGTGTCCCCACCCAAAGGACTATTGCTCAGTGATGCAGAGGGACAAACTACAGGCACGCAACAACACGGATGGATCTTGAGGTAGCGATGCTGAGCGACAGAAGCCAGATTTTAAAAAAGAATACGTGCTACATGATTCTAGTCATATAAAATTCCAGGGAATGAAAACTAATTTACAGTCATGTAATGTAATCAATGTCTTTGAGAGTAATCGAAATGTTTTTTTAATCCCAATTATAGCAATGGCTTCAAGATTGTGTGTGTGTCATTATATATGTCATGTATATGTCAAAACTGCCCCAATTGTACACTTTTATAATGTGCAGATTCTCGTACTTCAAATGCGCCTCAATAAAGTTGAGCACTATTTCCATACTAACGTTAGATTTCCATTCACGTATCATCCCAAGTCTCGCCCTGCGCCACTCAGTGTCCAGAACCATCACTCCCAGGATATCTCTCTGATATCCTGGACTGGGAGGTGTCCGGCCTCCCCAAAGCCTGATGAGTTACAGGAAGGGGTCACAAAGCACTCACTAGCTGGTGACTGAATTTCACTTGACTACAGGAGAAGCAAAACCCACGAGTTACAGGAGCACTAGAGAGAGGAACTCTGTCCTGGTCCGTTTTCCTCCGAAAGCAGAGTGGACACAGAGGGCTCGTGAGCTGTCACTTTATTAGGGGCTGGAATCTCAGGAAGAAGAAGAGAAGGCCAAGAATAGAGCTCAGCAGGGAAGGCCATGGGAGATGTCTGAGGAGGCTACCAGCAAGAGTCACAGCAGACTGTGCCCTGGGACACAGAAAACTCCGTCTCAGATGTGTCTTGGGCTGAGTGGTGGGGAGAAAGTAGGACATTTATGCACTGGCTCCCATCTTCCATTGGTCAAAGATTCAAATATGGAGTCAACATAGACCCCAAAGCCAAGGCAGAGTCATGGTGTATCTGTTTAACCGCCCTGCATTTAGTGAGCAAACTCTGACTTCTTCTTCTAGTGGGCATTTGTGATTGGCCACTTGGCACATGACACATGCTGGGCCAATCAGAGCCAGGGACCATCACCGGGACTTGGCAGGAACAACTCAGAAGCAACCTGGCTCTTTCCATGGGGATTAAAGGCTGCCTGAGAACACGTGACTCAAGGAAGAAGAGCTGTGGGGGTGGGGCAGGTTCTTGACATCATGGAGCACCTGGATCTAAGCCTTTATGATTAGAATCTGTCCTCTGACTTTTCAGTCACTTAAGCCAATAAATTCCCTTTTCTGTTTAGGGGAGCTAGAGTTGGGCTCCCATCCCTGGTGAGCAAAAGAATTCTGAGGCCACCTTGTTTCCTCAGGCCCTCAGAAGTGTCTGACGCCGTCAGGGTTAGGGATCAGAATTCCTTGTGACAGCTAGAACACTTTTCTTCTGTGAACACTGGCTTCCTTGGGAAGCCATTTCATTCCCAGGGCACTTGGCACCATTGATCAGTGAGTGCACTCTGGGCCCAAAAGCCTGAGTCCAAATCCAAGCTCAGCCAGTTATTAGGTGTGCGAATAGAGGAACATTCCTTACTCTCTTTGTGCCTCAGTTTCTCCATCTGTAAAATGAGATTAATACTCCTACTTCATGGGGTCACTCTGTGATTTTTAAGTGAGTTGATACATTCGAAATACACTAGAGCCCAACATATAGTTAGCACTCTGTAAAAATAGTTGCTGCCCTCAATGGACTGATAATGCTTGAATGTGTATCTCGATTCACACTGTCTTCTGGGATCCAGGCCAATGGACAGCTATCTTTATCAAGACCTAGATTAGGTTCACCCTCCCCGCTCCCCTCTTCCCAACTCAGCATCTGGTTGCAAAGCTCCGTCAGAGGCCCCACGTCCTCCCAGTAACTCATCCCAGAAACTGGGGACTCTTCCTGGAATGCCCTGCCCAGCTCTCTGCAGCAGACACCTCCAAACCCTGTGAACTGACCTCCTTAATGCCATCTCTAGGCACTCACCGCTCCAAGTCGCTTTGTGAGCCCTGACATAGGCAGCAGGTTCTCAGCTTCCCTGTGATCACTCTGGTTAAAATCTCCCATGATCCGAATGGACATTAAAGCTTGGGAACCCTGCTTCTCAAGTGTTTTCAGCCTTCTGACCATCTCAACCTTGATGTCTTTAAAATATTCAGATGCTGGGTCCCACCTCCAGAGTCTGACTGCAGTGGCCTTGTGGGGCAGCAACAAGAGTCCTTGGCCCTTTGGGATGTCTTCCCTGCCCCTGGCCAGTCCATCCCCCTACTGTGGCCAGCTCGACCTTCCATAGATTTGCACCAAACATGTGCAGAAATAAAGCAGTGATTTTCTCTGTCTTAACTTGCTCATAAATCTCCTTGTCTTGTTGAGAGTGGAGAAAACAAAACAAACAAATTTGATTTTACCAAGGAAAGATACCACCATTTAAATAAGTGTATAGTGTGCTTGTGTAATCCCAGCAGTCTGGAAGGCTGAGGCAGGAAGAGCCCAAGTTTGAGCCCAACCTGAGCAATTTAGCTACTTGGAAGCATGCTGTCTCAAAATAAAAATTTTTAAATGGCTAAGATGTGTCTCAGTTCAAAGGCCCTGGGTTTACTCCCCAGTACTACAAAGAAAAAAAGAAAAAAAGATCTCAGGTTACCTTGGTCTCTTCCAAGGCCATGGTCTATGTTCAAGGGCTCTCCTCCTCGCCCGCCTGGCTTTCTTCCTGAGACAGCTCCCGCATTCAGGGATGTGTCTCTCCTCCTGGGTGGCAGGGGAGAGTGACCGCTCGTCCATCCATGTCTGTCTGCCTCTTTGGCCTTGGGCATCCTGACTCGCTCATTTCCAACCTTTGGTCTCTGCATTTGGGGAATCTTTCGGTGCTGGCCAGGTCCTTCCTGGCCTGACAGTGACTATTTATGACCCCTACGGCTGATGGTGGCCTTGCCACTCCATCTCCATGGCCCCCCCTGTCCCGATGCTCTCTGGCCCTCTGCACACCCCCCAGCAGGCATACAGGGACTCACGGGCTTTGTGAATGTCACCCGCAGGCCACGAGAACAGGCAGGACTATTTCAGACTTGCTGGTGTGGGCACCAGCTGGGTGCCCCTGAAAGCTTCCACCTTCTCCCTCCTCCAGGAGGCCCAGGAGAGTGTCGGCCCGCTGGTCCCCCTCCTGCGCCCTCCAGACCAGGCTTCGCCTGCCCCATCTGGACTCTGTCTCAGGCTCACACTGACGCTGTGGCCAAGCTGGTCAGGCCAGGCCTGTGAACATGAAAGACACTGGGCCTTTAAAACACAGCAAAATTTCTTTTTTTCTCCCTCTGTACAAGGCTAACTTTTGAGACACCTATTTCCTTGCCTGCTTATGTTTGCTTGTTTGTGGTGCTGGGGGGTGCACCCAGGACCTTCGCACCGAGCTATATCCCCATCCCTTTTTATTTTTTCTTTTGAGACAGAGTCTTGCTAAGTCATTACACTTCCCAGGCTGAGCTTAAATTTGTGGCCCTTCCGCTACAGTCTCCCAGAGAGTCAGGATCATAGACATGTGCCACCACTCCCAGCTTCCCCGCACACTTAATGAAAGCCAGTCTGGCCTCTATGTTGAAGGAGAACTTGCTCTCCACTCCCGAGGCAATGAACCTCCTGAACTTTCCTAGAAGGCAGAAAAGGCTGCAAGGCCACATCTTCTCATCACCCTAACTGACTGGCAAAAGGTGGTATAGCCACACTGTGGAATATTACTCAACAGTGAAAAAGGAACTAGCCCTGATACACAACATAAAGGAACTGCAAATCATCATGCCAACAGAGGGACACTAGACCCAATAGGCAATGCGTCATGGGGGTCCATTTGTAAGAGAGTCCGGACAAGTCAAATCTGCAAGCTGCTCAGCAGCTGTCCGGGACTGTGGAATGGAGGGGTAGGTTGCAAAGGGGCAGAAGGAGCTTGGGGAGTAATGGCAATTTCTGCACCTTGAGCAGGTCTACAACTGTCTGCCTTCATCCAAAATGATTACATTGTAGTTTTGAATTGTTTTATTATATGTAAATTATGCCTCTACACAGGTGATATTTTTAAATTTAAAAACATTCCCATTTTATATTTTAAAACACCGGGCGTCTTTCATATCAGAAATTGACATTTGCCAGGTGTGGTGGTGCACATCTATAATCCCAGCACTCTGGGAGGCTGAGGCAGGAGGACCAAGAGTTCAAGTCCAGCTTGGGCAACATAGCAACCTAGTGAGACTCCAGCTCAACATTTAAAAGAAGCTTAAAGGAGGTTAGGGATGTAGTTCAGTGCAAACGCCCTGAGTTCAATCTCCAGCACCTTCCCCAAATTGATATCTGCTCATCTGATTCTCCATTTCAGACCCCCACCACCCTCTCCTTCCTTCTCCTGCTGCCCTCAAGCGTGTTCCTGGAGACTCAGCTTAAGCCCCACCTCCTACTGCAGCCATTCCTGACCCCAAGATTAGGTTGGGGTCCATGCTCTGTGGTCCCACAATAGCCTCCACCTCCTGCAAATTGTTACGATTGTTTAATTCTTTGCTAACTTTCCATTTCCCCTTTAAACCGGAAGTTTGGGATCACAGCACAGAGGCCAACACGCAATAGAAATTCGGGGAAATTTCGTTGACTGCGTGAGTCCTCAGTGAATGCTTGTTAAATAAATGAACAAAGGATCAATGAAGTTTGGTGGAGCAGGGTGTGCTGGGCATGGAAGAGAAGATATTGAACGAAGAGCTGGCAGAAATCTGGGGAAAAGCTGTGTGAACAAGGGCGAAGCACGGAGGGAATTTAGAAAAGAGAAAGGGATGTGAAAAGATCTGGGGGGAGGGTGGGACCCACCCAGGCAGCGATTGGAGTTGACACAAGAATGGCTGCTCTCAACCACACTCAAGCGTCACTAACAAGTATTTCCCAGGTGCCAAATACACTTCCGGGGAGTCTGAGAGGTAGGAGCTGTTCCCACTTGTCTGCGCCCCAGTTCCCCCTCTCCCACGCCTTTGCCTCCGCCTCATCAAGATCGGTTCAGTATTGACAGTTTCTGTCTGCACCCAAACAGGCAGGGAAAATGGCCCCGCTGGGGACCCAAGGGCTGCTGGATTTATGACTGCCTCTCCGGGAACCCAGACTGCCAAAATGCACGGCCCCGCTGGCGCACACAGCTCCCGGGCGGAAAATCCAACGCCGATCCAGGAGGTCAGCGTCGGTCCAGAGCACCGGCGCTTCCCGATGTCCGCTCCTCCGTGCCAGCCTCGGAGGACACGGCCGGTAGTAAAACATCAGCCCTGCCCTCTGCAGCCCTTCAGCCAGCCAAAGAACATCACCAAATACCTTCCGTGTGTACTCAGTCGTGTTGGTTGAGTTTTTGTTATTTAACAAACACATCGTGCTTGCCGCGTGCCAGGAAACATTCTAAGCACTTTGCAAAGATTAACTCAGGGAGTCCTCCCAACAACCATTATGATTTGTAATTCACTAATGCGGAGATGGAGGCGGAGAGAGGTGCAGGGACTTGCCTGAGGTCACATGGCTGGAAAGTGGCAAAGCCAGAAGGCCGACCCAGGCAGTCAGCCCCGCCCCACCCCCTCCCTCCCGCCGACGTCCCCGGGATGACACTGCTTTATTTTCGTAGCTGGAGAGCTCTGTTTAGTCATTCAACAAACATTTTGTGAGTTCCTCTGTGTCCCAGGCATTGTGCAAGCTGGTTGGGGTGCAGAGAGTAATTCCTTCTAAGCACAAGCCTCCGGGACACGGGACATAGAGTGTGACACATATAGGAGGGGCTTGTGCCTGTTTGTTGAATGACTGAAAGTACAGGGTATGGGAATGAGTGCTGAGTGTGGAGCTGAGAACTTGGATCCCTCCTGCGGGGAAGGAAAGTGTTTTGACAGGCTCATCCATATTCAGGTATGTTATACATCCCAAGGGGCTTGTATTTAAAGAGTGGAACTGAGATAAGGCAATAATATCCTCCAAAAGAATGAAGTAGTAGTGGTGGAATTCCAGGCATCCATAAAAGAGACAATTTGGTGGCTGGGTGGCCCCCAATCACGCCCTGCCGTTGATGGCCTCCTCTGAGGGCCTGGGAATGCAACCAACACGGTTCGCCTAGCGGGTGCCAAGCGCTCTGCTTGGGGCTGTGAGTCACTGGCTGGTCACATTGGAACCTGGTGAGGAGGCCAGCAAGTGAAGCGCGTCCACCCTGGACACAGACACGTGCCGCCAGAGGATGGGCTGGTGCCTGGGCCAGGACTAGAGCACCTTCTCTGAGCTGGTGGAGGAAGCCAGAGGCGCCCGGGCTGGGCTGCTCCAGATCCCAGCCTCAATGTGGGGAGAACCAAGCTCCAAGCTGCACCCCACAGCAGGCACCAGAGTCACCTTACAAGCAGTCAGAGATGGTCACCCTACGTGGGGTTTCTTAAGAGGCAGCCGACAGCCCAGAGGCACTCCAGCCCTGTCCCTGGGGGTCAGGGAAGGGCCGGACTCTACGTAGGTCCTCGTCTGTCTGGAGGACTGTCCTGGCCACAGGGCCATGCTGCCACCTGCCGCGGACAGACTCTGGGCCCTGGCATTGGTGACCGTCCACACCGATCCACCTTCGGACAGCTAGTCTAACTTTAACAATGCTTCTGCGATCAGACCCCTTCTGTGCAGCCTTTAACAGAATTGCACACACCACACACACACACGCACTCACATGAGCACACGTGTGCACATCCCCAAGGTTGGCTCTGCCTCGCCTGTGTCCATTGTACCCCCCCAGCCCCTGAGCCACACACCGCTCCTGCTCTCCAGGAGTTCCCAGCAAACTGGCAGGGACAGTTAAATCCGCCCCAGTCTGGGTGGAGCTTGCGGCAAGAAACTCCAGTGCGGGCCGTTACAGTACTTAGAGTTAAGCATCGCCCCTCTTGCAATGCCGAGCACTCCGCTTTTCCGTATACATCTGTGATGGTGTCAGAAACATTAGGGACAAACTAATCCTACACAGTGACAAGCAGGGAGACTACTGTGACCAAAATTTTCATCAACAGGTGGAGAAACACAGCCCCAGCCAGGGTCAGGGACTTGCCAAGTCACACTGTGACATCCAGCTGGGACCAGAATCCAGCAGCAATACTCCTGAAATTGAGCTTCTAGAAGCACTAAGACCACCGTGACTTTCAGCACAGACCCCAGGGGCTGGGACCCCACCCCATGCCCACCCACGCCCACGCCGGGTTTCTGAACCCAGCTCCACAGCCTCCTCCCGGCCCTGTAACCAAATAAACATTTTCCCCTACTTCATTTCAGCACCAAACAGGAAAGACAGACTCCTCCCTTAATGGAAGTGCTAATGTATTCTCTATGTGCCGGCAGCCCGGATGAGATGACAAGCCAAGTCAGTGCAGAGGGACAGGCTGTCTGAGCACTGAGAGGCCCAGGCTGGGCCAGGTGTCTTGGCTTCATCAGGATGGCAGGCTCTGGCCCAGCCAGGGGGCAGGAGAGAACCCCGTCAAGGCCTGCGGGTCCTGAACTGACAGCCTTTCGGTTGGAAGATCTGGCTTCTCCACGGGACTGGGTGGGAGGCCCATCCCAAAGCACTAAATTAAGAAGGAAAACAGCTCAAGGTTGGGGGAAATCCTACAGCCTGCCTGGCCCTGCTGGCTGATGGCATCCAGCCCCATTCCTGGGGCTGGTGCCCACCCAGTCAGCCCGACCCTGCAGAGCTGCCCCCACCACGGTTAATCACACCTCCTATGCATCTCTGTCTCCAGCGGCTCTGTGCACACCCACCTACCTCCCTCCCTAATTGGGGCCAGCCTCGCCTCTGATCTTTGACCACATTGCAATGCCTAATTTGTCCCCAAGTTCTGCGTCACAACTGGTAAAAGATTTCTCTAGATGTCCCTTCCCTGGGCCAGACCGAAATGGGAAAGACCTAGTTTCTCATTCATCCAACCAATATGAATAGATTTTTCTGCTAATATTGAGGAGGCAGGCATGCCTGAGAGTTCGCCTAGGTGAGCAGTACAGTGATTCCGACCTCCGGATGGGTGCGAAGAAGCAGGGGACATAATGGTCAGAAGCTGGGCTTGAGGTCATTTCCTCACTTCCGGGCTGTGTGACCTTTGGCAGGTTACTTAAACTCTCAAACCTCCATTTCCTCAATCAGTAACAGGGTAAGAATAATGCTTTCCTCCTTCAAAGAGCTGCTGAAAGATGAATGAGCTATTAATTTAAGATGCATAAGCCAACATCGGGCACATAGTCCAGTTAAACAATGGGAATGAATAACCGTAATAGTTGTGGCTGAGGCCTAAGCAGAGTTGTGCAGGAGACCAATTCTCAGGGACCCGGGGAGCAGGCTTGCATCCCGGGAGGATGTGAGTAGAGTCGGATGGGAGCCTGGGCTGGCACAGAGCAGCAGGAATGGCTGGAGCTGCTGTGAGCCCAGAGCCCAGAGCAGAAGCTGCACAGGCCACGGTTCTTGGTAGACAGAACCAAGCCCAAGTCCCGGGAGCCAGCTAGGTGGGCTGAGGTATCAGACTGGCAGAGACCAGGCAAACAGGGCGGGGCTCAGGAGCCCAGCAGAGAACTCCTCGCACCCAGAGCAGACGCTTTGACCTGCCTTCTCTGTTACTGCTTCCTGCTTGGAGGTGGAGGTAGGGGCTGGAGGGAGGCCGAGGTCATGGATCATTGCAGTGATCACCATGGTTACTTCCCTTCCCCCACTACAATTGCCCAGGGCCCCAGGGTAACACTCAGGGTAATTGTGATGGCCCTAGTGAGTGCGTACTAGAAATGATCTTTGCAGAGCAGAGCTCAGAATACCCATCCTGTGCGTATGGGAAATGCTCCTTTTGCCAAAAAGGAATAAAAGGAATTGCATCACACTGGTTTCTGCTGGCAGCCTTCCTGTGACTATGAAATGTGCCACTCTAGGGAGAAACCCTGGAAGGCAGAAGACAGAGAAGCAGAGAAACAAGGGTTGAGTCCTGATCAAACTGTGCCTGATGTCCGCAGTACCATCAGTCTCTGTTACACATGCAAATAAATCTCAAAGCTAGTAGAGTTAGTGTGGTAGACAGAATAAGGACCCCCATGCATGCCCAGGCAATAGCCGCAGAGACTATGAATGGGTTCATTTACATGGCAAAAGGGACTTTGTAGATACGATTGAGCCTAAGGATCTTGATATGGGTAGATTACTTTGGGTATTCAGGTTGGCCTAATCTCATCATATGAATTCTCAGACCTAGAGAACTTTTCCAAGTGGTGGTCAAGAGAGATAGGAAGAGCAGTGGGAGAGATGCCACTTGCCTGGCTTTGAAGATGAAGAAAGCTTGGGCCAAGGACCAGGGGGGGCCTCTGGGGTCTGGAAAATACAAGTTCTCCCCTAGGAGTGAGCCCTGTAGGTATCTATTTTAGCCCAGCAAGATGCATATTGAGCTTCTAACCTACAGGCCTGTAACACAATAAATTTGTACCATTTTAAGCCATCACGTTTGTGGCAACTTGTTAGAACAACAACAGAAAGTAAAAGCAAGTTTTCAGTTACTTGCAACCCAAATCATCCTGGTTCCATTATAACTGCACTAACCGTAGCTAACAGTTATTAATAGCTCTTCTCTCTTAGACCCTCACTAAAGCGTTACACATCATGTCCGATTAATTGCCACAGTAATTCTACACTGTTGAAGCTATCGGTCCCATTTTATAGAGGAGAAAACTGAGGCTTGGAGAAGTGAATGATACAACTAGGCAGTGGGGCACCCGAGATTGAATGGAAGTCTGTGTTACTCCAAAGCCTGTCCGCTTTTCTCTACACCTTGATGTTCTTAGCCACTCCTGAGGTGGAGGCTGGCTCTTCTGTACCGTGGGAACAAATAGTGGGAAACGTCCCTGTCCCCAAATCCTTACTGCAGCTGCCCCCTTAACCTGGAGACTTGCCCTCCCCAGCACTCTTCTCTGGTGTATTTCGCCCACAGTACTGCTATTTAAAAATAACCATCCTTGTTGGTCGTGGGAGTACACACCTGTAATCTCAGCACTCAGGAGGCTGAGGCAGGAAAATCACAGCTCTCATGATGTGTTATGCATTATGATTTGCCTGGCTTTTCCCAAAGTAGGGTTCGATGTCTTGGACAGGCGAGGTCCCTGCGGGGCAGCCCTCATCACAGAAAGCACCCTGGCCAGGAAGGTCTACATACTGGGCTTGACTTGCAGCTGGGCATGACCACAGATGTGGCAGAGGACAGAATGCCCAGAGCAGCTGGAGCACCAGAAGGAACTGCCTAAACAAAGTTCAAGCAACGTCAGTGCTGTCCTTCACCTGACCTGAAGAATCAAGCATTGCAATTTATCCAAAGTAAAGCATATAAACTGTGGTGGAGATTCATGTCTGAAATGGTTTGTCACAATCTCATTTGTATTAGTGAGAATCTGGAGATGCTTCCGTCTTTAGCAAGAGGGTGCTAAACAAGTCAGAGCTTGCAGATGTACATGGTGGAGTCTTGGTCTTGGCACAGGTGACATTTGGGGCCGGAGAGATAGTCGTGGGCTCTGTCCCGCGTGTCGCAGATGTTCAGCAGCTGGTAGCCATGCCCCTCACTCACTTGTTGTGACAACCACAGATGTCTCTGCCGACTGTCCCCTGGGACCAAAATCCCCCTGGCCGAGCACAGCTATTGTTCATTCAAGAAAAATAGTATTCTTTTAATACCTTGGGAAATGCTTACGATATTAAACTGGGTAAGAAAAAGGAGCAAAAATGTGTTTTCAACTACGTTTATGTATAGGAGAGAAAAAAGATTGAATGGAAACATACCAGGATGGTAGCGACAATTTCTGGGTGGTGGAATTCTGATTTTTCTTTGCATGTTTAGTTTCGCTTTTTTTGTTTTGTTTTGTTTTTGGTGCTGGGGATCAAACTCAGGGCCTTGCGCTTTGGAGGCAAGCACTCTAACCATTAAGCTAAATCCCCAGTTTTTTGTTTTTTTACACTCATTCATTCCCTGAATTCATTCCTTTACAGAGTGATTATTACATGGCAGACATTGTTTTGGAACATGGAGGAGGCTGCGTATCGGCAGAGATTTGACGAGGAGACGGGCGGTGTTCTGCACTCTGCCCTCCCAGACTTCATGTTCGAAGGAGGGATAGACATGGAACTCACATGCTATAAAGAGTGACGCTCCAAGATACGGACGGGCGCCTCGAGGACCGTAAAACAGGGGAGGAGAGAGACCCGGCCAGGCCTCGGCAGGTCTCAGTGTCTCTTGAATGAATGAGGGTCGCAGAAAGCATTCAAAGTAGGAGAGTTACACTACCTGATTTCCCTTTAAAAATGATTGTTAACTATTTTTGAAAAAAGAAGATTATACATGTTTTTTATGAAAATTCAAACAGCATCCAGAAAAAAATACAAAGAGAGAAGAAAAGGCACTTGGCAGGAGGCCACATGGAGAGCAGCCCTGCGAATGGTTTAGCAAATCTCTTTCCAAGCATCTCTCTCCCTTCTTGCCTCCCCCCCTTTCTTTCTCTCTCTCTTCCTGTCTGCCCGTCTCCCTTTATAAATATATAAAAACATTTTACGCAAGTGGATTCAAACCATTCATGCTGATTTGTAACCCGCTTTTTTCCTGCTCTTTGTAATTTTATGCTCATTGTAAACTTTCCACAGTGGGCATATATTACTTTTATAATCCTGAACAGAAAAGAAAGCAAGAGACCACAAGAAATAAAGTGAAACCCACAAATACAGGATGAGGGCTCCCTGGCCGAACAGTGTGACTGTGAAGAAAGGCTTTGAGGTTTAGCTGACCACAGACACAGCGGGAGCTGACGGCATGATGTGGTTTCTCCTTTCGATTCCATTCATGTTTTCAGATGATTCCCCAGCAAAAGGCCATGTGAACAGCTTCTGGGTCTGCTCAGTCCTTTACCTTGTAGCCCTCAAAGCATCTGGTAGGGTCCAATCCGTGACAATAATAGCATAACAGCTAACATTTCATGAGCACGCACTTTATGCCAGCCAGAGTTCCAAGAGCTTTACATATATTAACTCATTTAATCCCCTCAGTGACCTATGGCATGGATCTTACCATTATTCTTATTTTACAGATGAAGAAACTGAAGCCCAGAGAAGCTAGGGAATTCACCTAAGGTCACACAGCTTACTAAAGCAGCATGGGAAATACCAAGAGGAGCAAGCTATGGGTCTACTCTCAAAGAATTAACAGTCAAAGGGGCAAATACGATTGCCTCACACCAATTCATTACACAAGCACTCACTGTTCGAGGCTTTCAGGAATATATTTTCTCAGCCCAGCCTTGGTGGATATTTGATTGTTTAGTCATCCAGCTAATTTTTGTGGAGCACAGTTCTAGGTGTGTCTGTGGATGATCAAAATATGGGAAGACCCAACCTGGATGTGGGTGGCACCAACCAATAGGCTTGCAGCCTGGGTGGAATAAAAAGGGAAAGAAAAAGGAAGTCTCTCCTATCTTCTTTGGAGGAGCTCCCATTTTCGCCATCGCCTTTGAACCCTCGTCTCCAGTTCCATTGCAAGTGCAAGTTCATTCTTCCACCTTGTTCCACAAGCAGCCATTGTGAGCCTACCTCATAAGTCCTTATATAATCATGCATGTGTGCGCACGCTGGTGTGTGTGTGTGTGTGTGCGTGTGTGTGTGTGCATGTATACATTAGATCAGTTCCTCAAGTGAACCCTAACTAGTACAAATACCAACCACACACCAGCCATGGTGCTAGGAAATGGTGGATGAGACTGTCCACACAATTCAGCTCATAATCAAGAGGGAGACAGAAGCACTAATGAAGCATGAAGCACACAGTTGAACTTAACGTGGAAGTCAGTGCTGGGAAGAGGCCCGAAGCAGGGAGGGCTGGAAGAGACTGGGTGAGGTCTGAATGGGAAGCGCAGTGCTGGTTATTTGGAGAAGCCGGCAGGGAAGGCCTTTCAGATGTTGTAGCTGTGGAAAAGTGATCCAAATAAAGTGAGGGAGCAAGTCTTGGAAAAGTGTGAGGAGTGCGATCCAGGCATGAAGAATGGCAAGTGCAAAGGCCCTGAGGCCTGAGCAAGCTTGGACAGGCCACAGAACACCAAGGGGGCAAATGAGTTGGGACCAAACTAAGAGGCAGAACTAAAGAGAGGTGCAGGCTGAGGAGCAGGGTCAGGGATACAGTAGGGATTCGGCCACCAGGTAAGACTTCATGGCACGAATGCTGGGAAGCAATCTGAGAGTTTCAAGAAGGGGAGCAAGAAGATCTGATGTCTGCTTTTGAAAGGTGGCTAGATTGGAGGGCAGCAGGAAAGAAGGGAGCAAGGAGACAGCACAAGGCTGGTGTATAAACCAGGCCACAGCAACAAGATCGGGAGGCAGCAGGGTTAGGGAGTCAGAGTTCGTTATTACATCAGCTCTCCCCAGCACAGCCCTGGGAGTGGATAGGGTAGTGCAGGATGTGGAGGGAGGAAGAGGCAGGACAGCTCCAGGGCCTGGGCCTGAGCAGCCTGCGTGAGACTGAAGGAGCGGTCGTTTTGGGAGCGCAGCCTGGCTTCGGATGTGGGGAAACTTCTCCAAGGCGGGCCGGCTGTCCAAGTCCAGCGCTGGTAGACGGGAAAGTTGGAGATGTTTGGGAGATGTCACTGTAGAGACCCTGTCTGTGACCTCAGACTGGATGACCCCCCCGGGGAGGGGTTAGACAGAGCCCCAGGAAAGAGTGTAGACAGAGCTTGGGATACTCCGCCATTTATCTTGCTGGAAGAGGAGACAGATTCCAGAAAGCAGTGGAAGGAGCAGCCAGGGAAAGAAGAGGAAACCCAGGAGTGTGGTATCCCAGAAGCCAAGCACCTAACGCGGGAGGGAAATGGAATTTATCAAAAGCTGCTGAGAAGCCGGGTGCAGTGGTGCATGCTTGTGATCCCAGCACTCAGGGAAGCTGAGGCAGGAGGATTACAATTCGAGTCCAGCGCGGGCAATTTAAGGACTTAATTAGGTCCTGCCTCAAAAATAAAAGTTAGGAAAGGGATTAGGGGTGTAGCTCAGTGTGAAGACCCTGGGTTAATCCCCGGTACCAACAAACAAACAAAAAAACCGAGAAACAAACACAGAAAACTCCCGTGAAGGTGCAGAAGGCGAGGCCTAAGGACCCCAGCCCTCAGCAGTGAGAAGGTGCTTCCTGGGAGCATCCTCCCTCAGCACCCTCAAAGGCCCCTGGCCACCTGGGCGCCACCCTCCCGAGACTACGAGGCACTGGCCACCCGGAGGGACAAGCTGCCACGTGCTTGGGGCCATCTCCCAGAGGCCGCTGCATCGCCTCCATCCTCCACCCATCCTGTGGTGACACTTGAGTGACAGCTCTGTACATGGAGCAATAACATCATCCCCCGAAGAGTGCCATGCAGTTAAGGGAACGGAGAAGAATCCCTTACTAACCCAACGCAAGGTCGTGGCCGCCATCAGAACAGGCCTGTCCCTCTACCCACCCGCCCCTCCTGCTCCACCGCACCATCGCCTCAGCGCCCTCGCCTGACCCAGCTCAGGGCCCTGTCTTTCTCAGAGGCCTCTCGGGTCTGTCACTCCCAGGTCCTCCTGGTCCGGCCAGCCCTCCTCCCCACACAAGGAGTGAGCTGAGAAAGAAGGACAGAGCTGTGGACAGATGAAGACGACGATGATGGTGAGGATGCTAACCCAGCACTGTTTCATCACACCTGACCTAGCACAGCTCCCCGCTGTCCTGGCTGCAGCTACTGAGCTTGATGGCCCCCGAGAGGCAGCGGCCACCCCGATCTCAGCAGAATGTTCGTCATGCCTGCTGTTTATTAAGCGCTGTGTGCTGGTTTGGATAAGCATCTTCTGCTCCCTTTCTCCTTCCAGTCTGATAGCCTCCCACTCGACAGGAGACAAGTGTTCATATCACATCCGTCTTGCAGGTAAGAAATAGTTGATTTGTTGTGTAAAAGAATCAGTTGTGAGCCAGCAGTGGTACACTCCATGCAGTCTCAGCACTCTAGGAGGCTGACGCAGGAGGATTGCAAGTTTGAGCCCAGCCTGTCTTAAGAAGAGGAAGGAGAAAGAGAAAAAGAAGAAAAACGAGGAGGAAGAGCAGAAGGTGGAGGAGAAGGTGAAAAGGAAGGAGGAGGACGAAAAAGAAGAAAAAATTGTAGATCAGAGTTCAGAACTGAGTTGAGGGGAAAAACAGAGGCAAGAGATTCTGGAAACGCCTGCTAATGCTGTGCCACCCTGTGTCCCCAAAGAAATGGCAGCTGGGGGTGGAGTGGGGCTGGGTGGGGTGTGGGCAACTGGTAGCCTGCAAGGCCTGCCCGTGGGGAGGGCTGGGTGGCTCCCCGCTCGTGGCACCTGGTGTGGGCCTGAGAGGTGCCGGTGACTATGGTGTGTCACGTGGGGATGTGGCAGCCTTTGCATTTTTGTGGCATGAGGCGGAAATTTGAGATAATAAAGAAAGGGGAAAAAAGAGACAGAAATAAGAAAGAAAGAAAAAACAAGGAAACAATAAAATGTTACCATCTTGCAGGCGCCAGCCCGGGTGATGAAATCGCTAACGAGCCCGGGGTTCTGCAGCGCCCAGCGTCTAACTCAAACCAGACAGGCAGAGCGCTGGGAGTGCACCCCGAAGCCCGGGCCCCCACCTGCCCGGCATCAGCTGCTGTCGCCCCTATTTTGCCTGCTTTCGAGCACTTGAAGGATTTTAATTTTAGCTCGTTTCTTTCTAAATGCGCTCACTCATCTGAATAAGAAAATATAATTATATTGGGCTATGAGTTTACCCCATTCCAATATGGTGACTTCCTTGCAAGTATCTTAGAAGCAGGATAATGTTGGGGATGCTAGAGCCAGATGATGTGGATTTGAATCTCTGTTTCACCAGGACTAACTGTGCAATCCCGAGCAAAGAATTAACTTCTCTGTGCCTCAGTTTCCAAGCTTAAAAATGGAGATACGGATTGGCCGAGAACAGGGACGCAAGCCTGACGCCTGTGACCTCGGCACTCTCCTTCCCACCCAGTGTGGGCAACTGAGAGACTTAGCAATTCCCTGTATCAAAATAAAAACGGGCTGGGGATGTAGCTCGGTGCGAAGGCCTGGGGTTCAATCCGCAGTACCGCCAAAAAGGGGTAAAAAAAAAAAGAAGAAGAGATAGTGATAGTGTCTATCTCCTAAGGGTGTTGCTAGAATTCAGTGAGCATCAGACTTGGGGGCACTCAACACTGGACCCCAGGCAAGCGCTTAGTAGCTGCTCTGTCTACCTTGAAGCATGTTTTTGTTTACTTGAGTATTAACTGAACCTCTCCTGACTTGCGGGCTGTGCTGGGAACTAGGGAGACAAAGGCAAACAGGGCAGACAGTCCCTGACTGCACAGAACTCCTGGCCCAGAGGAAGGGCAGACCGGCAAGGAGGGCGACAGCACAGCCCATCACAGGAGAGGGGACAGTGGCCCATGGGAAACAGGAAGGTGTCCGGCCCAGTCAGATGCAATCGGCGGGGGCTTCCGGGAGGAGGTGACATCCCAGTTGAGGCCTGATGGACAAGTGGGTGTGAGGCAGTAGGATGTGGTGTTCCAGGTAGAGGAAACAGTTAGCAAGAGACACCAGGCTGCCCCCAGGGAGTAGTGGGAAGCTCTGGGAAGTTGCTTGTGGGGAGCAGGGAGCCGGGGAGCTCCGGAGGAAGCAGGGCCAGGCCGTGGGGCCCCCTGTGCCTCTAGTACTGGCCTCACCAGTGTAGACCCGAAAATGAGGTTGGCTTGACCCTTACTTTTCTCCTCTTTTTTCACTCATTTAATGGGATGTTCATGGGATCAGAAGGCAAAGTTCTCAGCACAGAACAGTCCTGTTCGGTGGTTAAGAATTTGTGTTCTACACTCAGGCAAGCTCAGTGGTAGAGTGCTTGCCTTGAATGCGCAAGACCCTGGATTTGAACCCCAGCACGAGAAAGACAAAAATAAAGAGAGGGAGGGAGGGAGACAGAGAGAGAGAGAGAAAAGAAGAGGAGGAGGAGAAGAAGAGGAAGAGAAAGAAAGAAAGAAAGAAAGAAAGAAAGAAAGAAAGAAAGAAAGAAAGAAAGAAAGAAAGAAAGAAAGAAAAAGAGAAAGAAAAAGAGAAAGAAAAAGAGAAAGAAAAAGAGAAAGAAAGAAGGAGGGAAAGAGAGAATGATTTGCATTGCAAGGTCAGGCAGATTGGGTTCAGACCCACCCAGGAGTAGAAGTTACCTCAACCTTCTGAGCCTCAGTTTCCTGGTCTGTAAAATGAGATATGCTCTAGATTGGGTCTTAAATTTCTTCCAAAGTCCCGTGTGTTGAAGGTTTGGTCCCCAGGCTATGGCCCACAGGGAGGTGGTGGAGGCTTTAGGAGGTGGGGCCCAGAGGAAAGAACTCAGGTTACTGGTGGCGGGGTGTGTGCCCTGGAAGGGGATACAGGGACCCCCAACCCTTTCTAGTCTCTCTTGACTTCCTAGTCACTGTGAATTGTACCTCCACCTCATGTCACTGCTACCGTAGACTGGGCCACCATAGGCCAAGGCCACAGGGCCAAGCAACCATGGACTGAGCCCTCTGAAACTGTGAGCCAAAACAAACCTCCCTCCTTTTAAGCTGATTCTCTCAGGCATTTTGTCAGAATGATAGAAAGCCAACAAACCAGGACATCAGACCTCTAGTGTTGTGAGAATGGGGTCTATGTAGAAAGGACCCAATGGACCCTGCAGGTGATAAGTGCTTGACAAGATAACAACAGCAGCCATCATTCGAACTTCCTCCACACAACCAGTTCTTTTACAACTTCCACCTTTATATTCAAATGGTTGAGTCATCTTTTTAGTTTGCAAATGAAAAACTGTATTTATTTACGGCATGCAGTGTGGTGTTTTGACGGCTGAACCATCATGGAATGATGAGATCTATCTCAACACACCTGTCACCCCACCTATGTATTTACCATTGTTGGTGATGAGAACATTCGAAATTCTCTGGGCCTATTTCAAGCATACAATAAGTGATCATCAGCTGTACTCGCTGTGTGGCATGGTGGGTCTGCAGAACTCATTCCTCCTCTCTATCTAAGATGCGATGCCCAAACCAGCATCTCCACAGTCCCAGCACACTCCACTCTCTGCTTCCCTGAGCCTGACTCTTAGATTCTGCGCGTAAGTCAGATCATGCTATATCTGTCTTCTGTGCCTGGCTTACATCGCTTAGCATGTTCTCCAGGCTCATCCATGTTGCCGCACAGGACAGACTTTCCTGCTCTTTGTGGGCCGGGTAGCATTGCATTTGTGTATACACTGCATTTTCTTCATTCGTTAATCTGCCGATGGGCACTTAGGTTAATCCCACACCTCGGCTACTGTGAATAGAGCTGCGGTGATCACGGGCACACAGATGTCTCTTTATGGTGCCGGGGATCGAACTCAGGCCCTTGTGCTTGCAAGGCAAGCACTCTAATCACTGAGCTAAATCCCCAGCCCACAGATGTCTCTTTAACACAGTGATTTCATTTCCTTCTGATATATATGCAGGAGCGGGATCACTGGATCATATGGTAGTTCTATTTTTAATGTTTTGAGGAACCTCCATCCTGTTTTTCACCAAGGCTGTGCTAATTTACATTCCCATATGCAGTGAGTAAGAGTTCCCTTTCTCGGCATCTTTGCCACTCAATGATCCAGCAGTCCCATGACTAGGAATAAATCCAAAGAAAAAGAAATCAGTATGTCCCAGAGACACCTGCACTCCCACATTATCGCAGCACTATTCAAAAGAATCAAGATACGCAGCTGACCCAAGTGTCCATCAACAGATACATGGACCAAGAAAGAGTCGTATCTGTATGCAGTGGAATATTATTCAGCCATAAAAAGAGCAAAATCCTGTCATGTGTGGCAACATGGATGAGCCTGGAGGACATTATGTTATGCGAAATTAGTCAGGCACAGAAAGACAAATTCCGTAGATTCTCAATCAAAAGTGAAAGCTAAAAATAATAAGTGATCTCATAGAAGTAGAGAGGAGAATGATGGTTACCAGAAGCCAAGAAGAGAAGGGGATAGGGAGAGATAGAGAGAGGTTGGCTAACAGGTATAGGAGTCTAGTGAGCTGGGAGGATTAAGTTCTAGTATTCTACAGCAAGCAAGGTGACTACCTGTTATGGTTTAGATCTGCAGTGTCTCCCACAGGCTCATGTGTTCAGAGGGGGTGCTTTCAGAAGGTGATTGGATCATGAGCATTCTAACTTCTGGTAGTTTAATCCACAGATGAGGTCATGATTTGATGGCATTATTGGGAGGTGGTGGAAATTTAGGAGGAGGGGCCTAGCTGAATGGACTGAGTCATGACTCTGGGGACAATTTATCTTGTCCCTCACCCCTTCCTTTCAGACTCTTTCACCCTCTCTGCTTCCTGGCTATCACGAGGTGAGCAGCTGTCTCCCACCACACCTTCTGCCATGATGTTTCTGCCTTGCTATATGCCTAAAGGCAATGGAGCCATTCATTCATGGACAGAGCCCTCTGAAACCGTGAGCCACAATATATCTTTCCTCTAAATTGTGGGTGTCGGGTATTTTGCCACAGCCATGGAAAGCTAATACACTATAGTCAACAATAATTCATTTCAAACCTCAGAATAACTAGAAGAGGGGATTTTGAATGTTCCCAACACGAAGAAATGATAAATGATGAGGTGATGGATACACCATGTATCTTGACTTAATCATTACATGTGGAGCACATGTGTCAGATTATCGCAGTGTCTTACATGAATATGTACAATTATTATATGTTAATCAAAAACCTTTTTAAAGACCAGAAAAATATAAATACAAATGTTACAAATAAATGATGAAGACAGAAGAAAGCACCAGCCTCAGAGTTGAGTCCTTCCTACTGCTAGAGGTCCTGGCCCCACTCTGACATCGGTTTTCCCATCTGGAAGATGGATACGCCGATACCTGCCTTCCCGGACCACTACGGGCTTGGGTGAGATTATGTGTCTCCTCATAAATCCCCAGAAAGAAGCAACATGTTGAAGCCCCGGCCATCAGGGCAGTTCCTCTGAAAGATCCTGTAGGGGTGAATTGCAGGCATGTTTGAAGACCGAGGGCAACATTCCTTGCATTTCCTGCTCTGCCCTTGATCCACGCTCCATTTCCCCTGCGTTCCTTCAGCTGTAAGTGATAGACCCAGAGAACTGCGAGGAAGCTGAATGCAAAGAGAAGAGAAAAGACTGTGGAGGATGCGACAAGACCAGGGAAGGGACACGAAGGGAGAGAATGTGCAACAGCAAGTGACAGCAAGAGGCCGCAGGGATGTGCCAAACAGCAAATGGTGCCAGGAAAGGACTGGGCCAGGCCAGGGCCAGAGGTGCCAAGGCCGGCGGGGGAGGGTGGCAGGTCACAGTGGCAGAGGCGGGGCACGTGTGCTTAAGCTGAGGCCAGGACTGTGTGGGGGTCAGACAGCAGGGCAGCCATGGGGCCACATGGCTCAGGGTTAGGGCCGAGGAGAGAGTTTGTGCTCTTACCGGAGAGAGTGATCTGTTTGGTTCCTGATCCCAGAGCTTCCTTCCACCTCCCGCATCCTGTCTGGAAAGCCCAGCATCCATCCTCCGCCTGGCACTGGGAGGGGTGGACCAAACAGCCACTGGTGACTCCGCTCTGGACCTGAGTGTGCCACTGTCTCGGGGGGCCGGGTGGAGATCAGCAGCGGAGCTGGCAGCGAATTTGGGGCGGGGTTTCGGGGCGAGTTTTAAGACTGCAGCTGCCGTGGGTTTGAGGTCAGGCCTGGGCTCAGTGCTCTTGGGATGGAGCTGCTGTCCGGGTTGAACTGCAGGTAAAGCTGGGCCCAGGGCAGTTGTGGGCTGGTGCCGAAGTCAGCTGGCCTGAGGGCCTGGGGAGGGCTGAGCATCTGCAATGTCCCCCTGACCTGAAGCTGGCTGGGGATTGGCCTTGGATTTGGGCTAAGGCTGGATGGGGTAGTGGAGGAAGAGAGCCCAGGGCATCCTGCCTTCCGTCGCCCCAGCCCCACACCTTCTGGGCCGAAATCTCCACCACCCCTGCCCAGTGGGTGCTTCCCAGAGTCTGGCTGCAGCCTGCCTAACCTGGCGCTACAGAGACAGGGCGGGACTCGGGAGCTGTACAGTTCTGCCTAACTGGTGTCATCGCTGGGAGTTTTCTGGCTTCACTAACATAACAGGTTGATGAGACCGTTTGGCGGAGGCGATGTCAACATTGTTCAGTGCTGGGGCTTCCCGAGCCTCTCTGGCTTCCATAGTGGTCACCTGTCCTCCCTCCAGTCTGTGTCTCTTGGGGGCTCCCAGGAGAGATTAGGGTGCTCGTGGGAAGGGGGCGGGGGCTGCCAACAAGGCTCATGAGAGGGTCTCTAAGGGTGAAATGAGACCCCACCGTGGGTCCCTGTGTCTGGCACCGAGTGCCACTCTGTGACTGGCAGCCAGCAGCCTTTCCCAGTGGGGGCTCGGCCAGCAGGGAGCCCTGGACCACAGGGGCAGACTCAGGAAACACCATTCGTCCACTCCAGCAGTCAGGAGTGGAGGAAAGCGCGCTTGGCCAGGAGTCTGACCACACTCTCGCCCCCTCGCCACGAATTAGTGGGGCCCACTGAACAGGCCTCTCATCCTCTTGTAATGTCTGGTTTCCCAGGTGAAAAGAGCATCGATGCTTCCTGTCCTGACCCTGGCTCAAGAGGGTTGGGAGGGCCAGATGCAATCACACGTAATAATATTATTTTCCAATGTTCGATAATTTTAAAATCATTTAAAAATAATTCATATACCACAAAATTTGCTGTGTTAGAATACAACACTCCAGTAGTTTTATTTTATTCCCAAGATTGTGCAACCATCACTACTAATTCCAGAACATTTCATTACCCTGCAATCACCCAGTCCTCCCCTTACCCCTAGGAAACTAATAATGTCCTTTCTGTCTCTGTGGATTGGCCTATTCTAGACATTTCGTATAAATGAAAGCGTGGAAGATGTAGTCTTTTATGAATGGCCTTTTCACTCAGCACTGTTTTTGCAAGTGTCATCCATATAGTAGCATGTGTAAGTACTTCATTAGTTTTTCACGGCTATATAATATTCCATTGTGTGGACCTAGCACAGATTGTTTACTCATGCACAAAGGATGATCTTTAGTTCACATGGGGCCAGGACTGAATCTTCGGTGTTCTTGGAGAGACCAGAGCAGAACAAGGGGCTGTGTCTAGACAGAGGAGATGTGTGTAAACCCAAGATCAGTTTCTGGCTTTGTCCACTCCCAAAGTACCTGAGAGCATTCTAGAAATTCCTGAATTCTAAGCATTACGAATTACTGCTACCTAAGACTCTGAGTTTTCCATCACCTTTGACTCAAAACCCAGTTGACTTTAGGCCCTGGTGGGACTTCTGGAGGTCAGTCAGTGAAAGTGGGGTTGGGCCAGGCACAATACATGCTCAACAAATACTTAGACAGGTAAATGGAAAGATCTAATGGATGACTGGATGGAGGAACACAAGTGTGGGTGAGTGGATGGATGGATGGATGGATGGGTGGATGGATGGACAATTGGACCGATGAGTAAACTGGTGGATGAAGTTGGGGCTATGCTCTTGCCAATGTCCACTTAACACATGGAAGAAACATACACCTTACCTGGACAGAAATCCTAGTGTGAGGCCCAGGAGCTAAATGACCTATCGTTTATGCCCTAACTCCTGAAGAGACAGGAACGCTGAGTCTGAAATCTCTGGAACTTCCGATCCAAATGACCTAGCCTTGCTTGGCACACCACTGTGAGCGAGGAGCTGGGCGAGCAAGTGCCTGGCTTCCACGAGGGACCAAATCTATTCCCACCCAGCGCATGGCCTAGGGAAGTGACCTCTGTGGTCACCAGGCAGACCAGGGTGGAGCATGGTGTGGCATCTCGGCCAACTGGAAGCCCCACATTCTCTGCCCCGTGCCAGGCCATTTCCTGGTTCCTAAGCCGAGCAGAGTCTCATGTAAACCAGATGAGTCACTGCTGGGTCCTGGAGTCTGTGTTCTCCTATCTAGGACAAGGAGGTCGCCAAACTGACTGCATGTCTGTTTGATGTTTGCTTGAGGTGGGGGGGAGATGAGTGCACATTCTCCCAACAGAAAGGCCAATGTGTCCTGTCAGCGGCTGCACCTTCCTCTGTCCAGCTGTGGCTTGTCAGGTGTGCGAGGCACCGAGATAAGCTGGTTTTGATACACTGCAGATGCCTTCCTACCTCCCAGGGAGGTTTTGACGGCCCTGTGTGACACAGACAACGACATTCAACACCTGGGTAGCAGCTCATACGTGGTATTGACTCCGTGCCTGGCACATGTAGGTGCCCAATGCCTGCTGGTCACTTCCACTAAATAATAGCACCCCCCCCCATAACCCCTTGTCTTTAGCAGCCTTCACACCTTCCAGAGGCCAGACTGGAAGTCAAAAGGTGGCTCCTGTTCTCCCCTCCCTGACCTGGGCCACCCTAGAAGTCTACCCTTCCTGGACCTCAGTCACCTTCCTCGTCTGCTAGAGAGACAGCAAGGGAGACCAGCTAGGAGATCCTGGCCTCCTGGGGCACCAAACTACTGTGCACTGCTTTGTAAATAAGGTTCTGTTGGAACTCAGTCACTTGGGTGAATGTCATCTGTGGCTGCCTTCCCATTGTAATGGCAGAGTGGAGTAGCTGGGGGATGTGGGGACGATGGCACACAAAGTAGGACCCGTAAGGTCCAAGCTATTTACTATCGAGCCCTTATAGGACGATGTGGCCAGGTTCTGCCACGCAGCTGCTGTCCCCAGGTCCCAGGGCCACACCTGCTTCCCTTCCAGGGGAGCTTCCCCCGGGGCTCCCCACAAAGGCTCAGCTTCTACAGGCTTGGGGTGAGGCCTGGCCGTTGTCTCCTTTTTGATAAAGTTTCCATGCTGGATGTTTCCTAATCCAGACTTTGAAACATCCCAGGGTAATAGAGCCAGACAGACCTGGGATCGAATCCCCTCCCCACCAATTCCCGACTCCTGGGTGACTGGACAAGTTGCCTGGCCTCCCTGAACCTGGGCATCCTCACCTACCCAATGAGGATGGCAGTGCCCACCTATGACAGTGACGGGGCAGTTAAACAAGACCATCTGTACAGAGCACCCAGCCAGGCCTGGCACACAGAGCACATGCCCAGTTTTCCTCCCTTCCTGCAGCCCGGAGCACTCTCCTGTAACCCTTGGGCGTGCTGGGCCTCCCCGACCCCTCAGTCCCATGGAAACCTCTCCCCTGGGGGTCCCATCCTGGTGGGCGAGGTATACAGCTGAGACAGCTGGGGGCAGGGGTGCCAGCTGGCAGAGCCTGGAGCCCTCAGCCCACAGTGACACTGAATGTACAGCTCTATGTTGACACATTTACTCTCATAATATTTGCTTTCCGTGGCCACTATTTGCCCAGGGCCTGACGTCAGATGGGGACAATCAACTCCCCGATAGCCCTTTCAAAGAACAAGGTCAGTCCCGCCCTGTCCCCTCCCTCCACGGTTCCATCTCCCGGCTCCCTGGCACGAGACCAGGAGAAAAGCAGATTCTGGTCCCAGCCCGTGCTACATGGCTGGGAAACCTTGGACAGCTCTGGTCCCTCCCTGACCTCCAGGCTGAGGGATTCCAGAGTTCACCTGGCTGTCACCCTCCATCCCGCCCCCAAGCTGCAGAAGGGCAGGGGGAAGAAGAGAAATCATGGCAACTAAGTCACACTGCTGCTCATTTACAGCCATGCGAATGGCACAGTCCTCACTCATCGAGACAAAATAACAGAATCGCAATGACAGGGCCTTCGACGGGACCATCTCACAGAGGCAGGCGGGGGGCCTACGACGGGTCCGACAGCTGCGTCCCTTCTGCCCATCCGCTGCTTCCTCCTGTGAGAACTCAGACAAGTTTTCAGAGAAGCCATCTGTACCCCAGAGCTGCTCTGGATCAGGGAGGAGGAAGGATCGTGCACAAGTCTAAGGGCAGAGGAAACTGTCTGTTCGATAAGCACTGACCCCACAGAAATGTGTGTCTGTATCAAGGACTGAGCCTAGCGACTCAGGAGGCTGAGGCAGGAGGGTCACGAGTTCCGCACCATCCTGGGCAACTTAGCGAAATGGTCTCAAAACAAAATTTCTGAAGGGCTGGGGATGTAGCTCAGTGCTCTCTCGGGTAGATCCTCAGTACCACAAAAAACGGCCTCTTGGGGTGGGGGATTTAGCTCAAGTGGTAGAGCAAGAGCAAGGCCCTGAGTTTGATCCCTAGCACCCCCCAAAAAACAACTTGAAACAAATAAACAAAAAAACGGCCTCTTGATTCATGGGAAAGCAGTTGGGAAAAGAGCACTTAATATTCTTTCCAAGTGCCACCCGAGAACCCCAGGATGGACAGAACCTGCTCCCTGCCACAGAAGCGGACATGCAGGCCCCCAACGGCCCAGTGGGTCCAGCTGGGTCCAGAGCCGGCCCAGGCCCAGGCTCCGGAGCTCCCAACCGCTCTCCCAGTGGACCGGTGACAGCGACGGAACCAGAACTGTGAGGAGACAGCGCCTCCCGGTGGTTCCCGCACAGCAACAAGGGACACCGCGGTCTCACAAGGGGATGCTGTGCAGGTGCACGTAAGCCTGTCGGGGTTCCTCCACACCCCAATTAGTGCCCTGTCCCAGGGCCTTAGAATCGCGTCATTTCAACCTGGAATGACACCGAAATGCCATCTAAATGGTCACTGTCGCCTCACAGTGGAGATCACGCAGAACGGACCCGGGACCCAGGTCACTGGCCTCCCCTCCCCCCCCCGCCCCAGCAGGCAGGTCAAGGCTGGATTTGCCGCTCTGCACCCCTACCCCATGTTCTCCACTGCCCTCAGGGCCGGCAGACACACCAAGTAGAGCGGGAGGGGCGGAGGAGCAAGAGGGACATGGATGGCCACCCGAACCTCTCTGAGCCCCAGTTTCCCTCTCTGGGAGAAAGAGAAAGTCATAGTCCCGTGTCTCAGGGTTGAGGTGCTAAGAAGACAGGCTCGTGGCACCGTCCCCAGCGGGGAGCAAGCTGCCCAACACGAGGCTGCCCTGCTGCAGGTTTTAGAGTGACTCGTTTGGCGCTTCAGTGTGGCTCCAAGCAGTCACAAGCTGTCCTGAGCCTCACCGTCCTCCCCTCCTCCACCCCATGTCCCTCACCAAGCCCCCAAGTGGCCAGTCAGTTCCCGCAGGGCGTCTCCCACCTATTGTAGCCGAGATTCTGCAGAGAAGGTGGCCTGTGCACGGCCCGGGCAGCGGGCACCACGGGCACTGCCCCATGTGGTCAGCAGGCCTCACTGGCCGGGGAGCTGGGCCAGGATGAGTCTGAGAGCAGCCGAGACCCCAGGGCTCCCTCTGGGGCCGGGAGCAGAACAGGCTGAGGGCATGGCCAGGACATTCTGGGTTTCTTGACAGATGCCAAGGATCAGAGCCTGGCACATGGAAACCTCCAGGGAACTTTGAAAACCCCTTGCAATATTCCCTTTCCCACCAGGGTTGGAGCCAGGAAGATGTGGGTTTAAATCCCGGCTCTGCCACTCAAGAGCTGTGTGACTTTGGGAAGAGACTTGACGTCTCTGAGCCTCAGTTTCTTTGTCTGTAAAGTGGGGATGATAAGGCTGTACAGAATGTAACCCTGGGCCTGCTTCTGGCACATCACACTCACAGTAAATCCTTTCTCCCTCAATCCTGCTGTTCCTCTTGGATTCTGTCTTGCTGGGTGGCACTGTCCACTCAGCCACCTAAGGAGGTGGCCCATTTTCCCCTCCCCCCAGCCAGTGAGGAAGTCAATCCTGCCACACCTGCCTGCCAACTCCTCCCACCCTTAGGCCATTGTTCTTCTGAGATGAGGTTACAGCACCCTCATCACCACCATTCTTCCTCCAGCCTCCTCACTACTGCCGGGGCGGGAGGCCACATCGCCCCCACTCCACACCTTGCTCTGAAACACGTACACCTACAGCAGATCCAGCCCACCCCCCAGCCTCATCTGTTCGCCCCTCCCCCATCAACCAGCCCAAAGCACTCACTGTCCCCTGAGACTCCCTGCCCTGTGCCTCCAGGCCTCTGCCCACCACCCCGAGCACCCAGCACGCAGCACGCCCCTCTCTGACCCAGCTCACCACGCCCTCCCTGACTGCCCACCTCCCCACACGCCCCACATGGAGCTGGCTCACCCTCCTCGGATGCCACCTGTGCCCTGGACCTCAGGACAGCCCTTCTCTCCTGTGCCTGGGTTGCCATCTTATCGGGGGGCAGGGGTAGAAGAGAGCACTGGTCGAGAGCAAAGCCTCTGAGAACTATCTGCAGGCTCTTTACCAGAATTTGCTGGGAGATGTGTGTGGCTCCCTAGCCCAGGGGCTACTGTGTAGTAAGTGCTCAATAAATGAAAGGGATTTTTCTTTTGGGGTGACTTTTCCTCTATGAAACTGAAGATGCCTAGAGCAAGATTCAATTGTCTTAATGATCTTTGTGTCCTCAGCAACTAGCCAGGGATCTGACCCACAGTAGAAGTTTAATAGATATTTCTAAATTGGTGGATGAATGGATGGAAGGATGGAAGATGTAGCCGAGGGCTGGGGAAATTAGCTCCATGGTTAGAGTGCTCTTGTTGCAAGCACAAGAAGGAATAAATAAACATTGCCATTTACCTGGTACTTAGTGGTTGAAACGCAAAGATCACCTTACAAAGTGATGTAATCCAGCCCCAACCCGGAGGATGATTCTGTTTTTATCTCCATTTCCTGAGGGAGAAAACTGGCTCAGAGATATAAAGACACCTGCCAGGTTCCCACAGTGATGATGCCGATGATAGTGCCGTATCCAAAGTCTCTTCTGTCTGGCCACAAACCCCGAGCCATTTCCCTTCCTCCAAGCTGCTTCTTGAAGGACAGTGGGAGTTACGGCAGCCAGCACCGTGAAGAAATAATAACTAGAACCCATGTAGAGTCTGCTCAGCTTCCCCGGTGCTTCACATCATGTTGTCCTCACCGGAAGAGAGGCTGCTGCTTATCATCCCATTAAACAGCTGAGGAAGCTGAAGCCCAGGGAGTCTGTACTAGCACAGGCAGATCCAGGGCCCTGCCTGCCTCATGAGCCAGTGCTGGCCAGGCGTGGTGGCACACACTTGTAACCTCAGCACTCCGAGAGGCTGAGGCAGGAGGATTGCGTCTGAGCCCATCCTGGGGAACTCATCAAAATAAAAAATAAAAAAGGGGCTGGGATGTAGCTCAGAGCAAAGGCCCTGGTTCGATCCCCTATACTACTATTAATAATAATAATAATAATAATAATAATAATAATAATAATAATAATAATAATAATGCAGGGCTGTGTTATCGTGGATGCTCTGTAATAATATAATATACTATACAATTACACCCTCGTGGCATTTACAGTTTCTAGAGTGCTTTTTCGTGCAGGATCAGTTCTTTCTCCCCAGAGTCCCCAAGGCTGTGCGAGGCCAGGAGCGCTGCAACCTGGGGGCGGGGGGAGGGGCGTCGAACGGCTTCAAGGAGCCTCGGGAACCCCCAGGAAATATAGCCAGAAGTGGTTTCCCTGGCCCCAGCCTGTTTTCTGGTTCCCAAATCCGCGCCGCCCTCCAGCGGCCTCTCTGAGCCCCTCCGCGATTTGTTAGCCAGTTGGGGACCCGACACTGCCGCGAGGTGGCGCCAGTGTCCAGGCAACCGACCACCGCAGCGCGGCCAGCGGTGCGGCCCACGAGGGGACAGGGAGGGGACCCCGAGGGAGGGGGCTCATCTTTCAGGAAGGCCCTTCAGGGCTCCTCTGCTAAATTGCTCGCCCGTCCACTCACATCCTCAGACAGCTGTCACCAGATGGATGAATCAGGGCTCACGTCGCCCACGTTCAGGTGAAACCAGCCAGGGAAACAACCACAGCCCAGGCCTTCTCCGTGCATCTGGGGACCTTTCTGGAGTTCATAGGCAGCGATCCTTTCGAGCTCAGGACGCCCAGTTAAATTCCAATTCCAGACCAACAAGGGATAACTTGTAGCGTGAGTATGTCCCAAATACCACATGGGACATGCAGTCAATCCTTCTTGGTCCGGAATCCAAATGTATTTGAACATCCTGGAATTTGACTTGCTAAACCTGAGCACGCCCCTGTATTGTGTCTTGGGGTGGGGTTGGGAGTGGAGATTGAACCTGGGCCCTTCACACTGAGTTACATCCCCAGTCCTTTTTTATTTTTAATTTTGAGACAGGGTCTCACTCAGCTGGGCCCGAACACGTGATCCTCCTGCCCCAGCTACCCAGAGTGCTGAGACTCCAGGTGTGCAGCCCCACGCCCGGTGCGACTGTGCAGTTTTGTCCCTGCAGCTGCCGGGGCGGGGAATACCGGGGAATTCCGTCTCCACATTACAGGCACCATCACTGAACTCCAGGCGAAGAGCCTTGTCCGCCTTGCACAGTGGGGCTGTGATTGCAGTCCAGGCCTGCCAGGCTCCGGGGGCAGCGCCCTTGTTAGGCACCTCTCTCATCAATGAGGGGCCAGAGAAGAGGCTGAATTCCTCTGCTCCCAGAGCAGTGGCCGCTTGCCAACGGCTCTGAGGGTAACGAGCGTCCTCAAAATGAGAATATGAGGCTGGAGTGACCTCCGTGTTAGAGCACTTGCCCAGCGTGTGTAAGGCCCTTTGATCCCCAGCAACACACAAACGTATACACACACACACACACACACACACACACATACTGAAATGACCCATTTGCTGTCCAGCTGTGGCAATGCACATCTGTGGACCCCCCACACAGGCGACTTGTGAGTCGTTCAGCTGAGAGGCAGCTAGACTTTGGATTTAAGAAGCAGGCTCAGGAAACAGATTATTGGACAAGACCCAGCCCCGTCCACGACTAGCTGCATGACTTAGGGCAAGTTACTCGACCTGTCTGTGCCTCAGTTTCCCCATTAAGGAAATGAGAACAATAGTACTACTTGTGCCATAAGGTTGCTGTCAGGGTTAAATGAGATAATACATGAAAAACACTGAGAACTGGGCCTGCTCTCACAAACATCCTGTTTTATGAGGTGTGATCAAAATATATAGTGATTTTTAAAAATTTTCTTTTAGTTTATTGTAATAAAAAACTCAAAACCTTTACCCTTCATGGTCATTTTGACTTTGGGGAAGAGCCAGAAGTCACACAGTGCCAGATCCAGTGAATATGGTGGGTGAGGACACCCTGGAATGTTTTTACCAGCCTGCCTTCTGTTAGAAGGCACTCAGCAACCACATTCACTGTATTTCTTTCTTTTTTTTTTTAATCACACTTTATAGAGAACTCCTGAAAGAGGCCTTCCAGAACTGCGTCAGAAAGTGGCGCAAACAAATGGGATAAGTATGTTCAAAGCGAGGGGGAGTATTTTAGGGAGACTAATGGCAAGGTGTATTTTACTGTAATAAACCTTTTAAATTGACCACTCACACGGAAGCCCAGAGGGGGAGCTGCTCTCGCTCCGACCACACACCACGAGGCCCTGTCTCAAAGGGGGAAGAGAGAAGTCAGCATCAGATGGCATCGGGAGCCGGCCCCTGGACCCCACCTCCTGATTTGCCCCACATCAGTTGGCCTAAGGGGTCATTCACAGAAGTTAGATCCTCCAGTTCTTTTTCACCAATATTATAAATTCATTTCATTCCCTCCGCTATCTTGACAAGATTCCACCCATGCCAGGCACTGCATTAGGCACACGGGGCATGATGAAGATTGGCACATGGCTCCTGTGTCACCTGATTCAGGCGGAGCGAAGCGAGTGAAAGACCCAGTCCGGGTAGCAGCAGGAGTGGGGGCCCCGGGCCCATAGGAGCCTGCAGAGGGCCGCCAGGCCGGCAGGCAGGAGCAACAGCGATGCACTGCTGGAGGATGAGAGCGCTGACTGAGGCCTTCAGGACAGAGAGGGTTGGCCAAGGGAAAGAAGGGGCAGGAAAGGCCTATCCAGGCTGGAGGAGCAGCGTGTGCGGAAGCCCAGAGGCCAGACAAGAAAGAAAAGAATACAGCGTCTTATGGTGGGTCCGGGACAAGGAGAACAGAGTTCTGTCTGGGGAAATGCACACGCCCCCCTCCCATGTTTCAGACCCAACCCTTCCGGCGGGGTGGCTGCCCTCATGGTTATGGAGCAGACTAGCCAAAGTTCTCTTGTCATAAGAAAGCACTGCTCACCCCCAGGCCATGCAGGACCCAAGTCAATGACACCAAAGGACAGACCATCGTCTCAGAGACTGGCTGGGGCTTGGGCTCTGTGCTGCTATGGGCATGAATTCATCCTCCCCAGGGGGCCTGCGTGTGGGACGGAAGCCAAGTGTCACTCAGTCACCAGAACGCAAGTTGGGGCGCCAGCTGCAGGCAGATCTTCAGTCCGCCTCTACCTGTTTCATCTCCACGTTTAATGCGGAAGAACTCTAACTGCTGCCAGGCCAAAGACACAGGCCGTGTGCCCTTTGAAGTTTCAGGGCTACACCTCCTGGGGTGGGGAGTTTTCTCCAGCCAGCTCCGTGCTCGCTCGGGTTTTCCTCAGAAGGTCATTCCCACCAAGGTCATTGGCAACGTTGTGTCTCAGGGAGGCCAGGGATATTTGCTGGTTATTGGATGATATTTCTTCTGGGGTCCTAAGGGAGCCCGCATTGCGTGGATGCTAGGAAGTCTGAAACGCCTGCATTGCGTAAACCATTGACAGCTATTCACAGCAGGAAAAAGACGGAGGCGGATCTGCAGGGGGCTGAATCCTTAGTCTGTGTCACTTGGGAAGTCCCAGCATCACGCTCAGAGGGGTGAGGTTTTCACCAACAAGTCCTGGAGCTGTCACCTTCCCAACCCCCTTTCCGTCTACTTTCTCCACCACCCTTCACTCGCGCCCTGGTCAAAGCCACGCAGCGATCAAGCCTAGAGTCCACATTAGCTTCCTAGCAGCCAGCCAGCCAGCTTGCACCTTACCCCTGTGACTTGTTTGCTTATTCTAGAACCACAGCCGTCATTCTACGATTAGAATGATTTAAAATCTTCCCGCGGTTAGTCATTCATTTACTTTTTCAGCAAAGACTTATTGAGCACCTAGATGTCCCCAACATTATTTGTTTGTTTTTGAATTTTTGAGACAGAATCTCACTATGTAGTCCAGGCTGGTCTTGAACTCACTGTGGAGCCAGGTTGGCCTCAAATTCACAGAGATCCTCCTGCCTCAGCCTCTGCGGTGCTGTGATTACAGGCATTTGCCACCTTGCCCAGCTTCCAAACATTACTTACTATGTCACTGAGAAAACACCAGGGCCAAGTCCCTGCCCTCATAGAATTTCTCTTCTAGTGCAGGTACATCAAGCAATATACAAGCTAGACCAGGCGTGGTGGCACGTACCTGTCATCCCAGCACTCAGAGAGACCGAGGCAGAAGAATCAAAAGTTCAAGACATGCCTGGACAACTTAGGGAGAACTTCTCTCCAAATAAAACAAAAACTCAGTAGTGCGTACTTATATATCATGCATGAGGCCCTGGGTTCAATCCCCAGCACCACAAAAAATAAAAGCTAATCCCAGCACTTAGGAGGCTGAGGCAGGAAGAACGCCATGAGTTTGAGTCCATCCTGGGCTATATAGTGAGTTCAAATTCACCCTGCACTGCATAACAAGACCCAGTCTCGAAAAAAAAAAAAGTTAAAATTTTAAAAAGAAATACATATATAATGCGATATCAGATAGTGATGAGTGCTAGCAAAGAAAACAAAGTAGCGGGGGAGATAGTGATGGAGACAACAGCCAATTTCTATAGGGTGGTCAGGGCTTTGACCAATCCGAGGAAGGGACGTCTAAGCACAGACCGGAGCCAAAGGGATCTGGTCAGGCAGAGATGTGAAAACCCTTCCCACCTGCACATCACACTCGTTACAAAGCCCCAGGACCTGAGACAGTGAAGGGTGGGCACAAGGGCAGAGAATTACAGACTCAAAACAGAACCTCACCTTGATGGAGATTAGATTACAGCAAAGGGGAGACCAACAGCCTTTTTAAGAAATGACATTGAGGAAATTCAGTATCTCTAGGGAAAACAGTTTATCTCCTACCGTTTCCTTCAACACACACAGCACACTTGTAAAATCCAAGCAGATCGTACCTCTTAATGAAAAAGGGAGAACGATAAATCTTCTCACAGATAATATAGGAAAATATTCTCCTGCCTTAATGGCAGATAAACACTCCAAATCATTACACTGTCTCCTATGGGATATTGTTTTTCATCAACAATAATGTTCGGAGTTATCTCTGCTGGAACTCAAGTCGCAGCACTTGTTAACCAGACTTCCCTGTAGAACATCTGACAGTATGATCGCTCTCGGGCTGTCCCACCCGACCTCTGCCTGAGTGCACGTGGACAGGGCTTTTCAAAAACGGGTCTGGGACCTTACCTCGTGGTCATTCAGGGACCGCCTGTGTGTGTGTGTGTGTGTCTGTGTGTGTGTGTTTTACCAATGAAGTAAGGATGGAACTTGGAAGTTTCAGATAATGAGATGCCACTACTGCCCCAAGGAGGCTTTTGGGAGCCAGTGTGGCATAAAACAGGAGGCAAGGCTCCCAGGAAGCAAGGGACAGAGTCAGGACCATCCAGCTCTGTGTCTAGATCTGTGCCAAACTCTGCATGTGCGATTTTGTTTATCTACACCATCGCCAGAGGTGGGGAATGTCACCCCCATCTTACAGACACAGAGTAAACTTGACAGAGTAAACTTTCAGCGTGTGTGCTGATTACATCAACAGGAGGTCACATACATCACTGAAACAAAAGCAGAAACTTGAAGTCGTGCTCTGTCTCACTGGCCCCAGAATCTGCCCACGCTCAGCACCATACCTGGCACACTGTGTGGGCTCATGCATAGCCCATAAACAAATACTGTACATATGGTCCCTCGTCCGTGCTTCTCGGAAGGTGCTCCCTGCTTTGCTTCCTGGACACCATGGACTAAGCAGCTTGCTCCACCACAACCTTTGGCCATGATATTCTCGCCTTGGAACCAGCTGACCATGGACTGAGCCCTCTGAAACTTCAACCCAAAATAAACTTCTCCCTCTTTAAGTGGCGGGTGTCAGATGCTGGATCCCAGCCAGAAGAAAGCTGACTAATGGAGTAGACAAAGTCTCCTCTCTCATAAGCTCAGCTTTCAGGGTAGGGAGACAGATAATAAATGAATAAGCCCCTAATATGATATAATAAGAGATGCCATGAAAAAAAACAAAGAAGGGCAGACGGGAGACAGGATCATGAGGGTGCCATTACAATGATAAAAAGCCTCTCCGAAAGATGACATCCAGGGCTGGAGATGTGGCTCAGGGGTAGAGCCCTTGCCTAGCATGAACAAGGGCCCGGGTTCGATCCCCAGCACAGCAAAATATTAAGAAAAAAATTAAAAGATGACATTCAAGCAGAGACATGAAGGAAGCCATGTGGATATCTGAGGCGAGAGATTTCCACGCTTGGATATAGTTGAAAGGAGAGCCAATGCATTTCATCCAGCACAGAGGCCGCCTTCTCAATCGACTGAAACAAAATAAAGGCTCTTTGTAGCGCGGAACCTGAAAGTGAGACGGAAATAGCCTCAACATGAAAGGCAAACCTTTGATTAATCTGTTTTTGCTGTTATTGAAATCTTAAGCGCCTCCTTTATCACAGATGGCACAAAACCTGCGGGAAAAGAGATGCTTCAGAAATACAATTCCAAATGAAAAACAAAACAAAACAAAAAAAACAGCAATGATAATGGCCTCGCAAGAAATAACTTGCAATTGTAAGGGCGCTGCTTGATGAGATTAAACAGTTGGAGGCAAGTGATTGGAGCCCCAGAGAGGAAAATATTCATATAGATCATTGCGCCGATCCTGTTGCACAGCAGACTCAACCACATTCTGTTTGGGAATAGTCGTACAGTAATCGGCAAACATTATGGAGCACCCAATTACAGAATGCCGGATGTTTTCGGTGGCTTGAGAGGTGATTCAAGCCCAGATCTAGTTTAAAGGGCTTCAGTCTGGTCCCAGGTTTATTTGGATTGTTATTTATTATTTTACTGACTGATTGAGTGTGGTATTGAGGATTGAACCCAAGACTTTCCCACTGAGCTACATCCTCAGCCCTTTTCATTTTTTTATTTTGAGACTTGTTAAGTCACTAAGTTGCCCAGGATGGGCTCAAAGTTGCATCTTGTCTCAGCCTCCCAGACTGCTGGGATTACAGGTATAGGTCACCATGCCTGGCTTATTATTTTATTTTTAATTTTATTTTTGTTATGCTCATCTTCCATTTTCAATCCCATTTCCCTTGTCCTATAGGAATGAGTTTCAGGTCTTCTGTTCATTTTATTTACATTTATAATTGCATTTACGCTTGAAAGGTACACTGATATATATATGTACATTTATATAATCAC
>PVJO010016156.1:0-42784 GCA_004026905.1 Hystrix cristata | reverse complement strand
GCCATTCACTGGTCATGGTGGTCGTCCATCAGAGATGCTTCGCCCCTGGCCTCAGGGTGATCTGGCTTTGACTCGGTGATGGTCATCTGTGGGTTTTGCGTGGTCCTCTGTTGGTTTTCCATCCATCAGTCTGACAATAGTCAGCCCGTGGCCTTAGGGAACGTGTCACTCAAGATCATCAATATGACATGTGCGAATTTCACAATACTCGATGGAGAGTGTTGATTCTGGCAAGGAATGTCAGAAGTGTCCATCCGACCGCCCTGTTGCTCTGAGGTCTCCAGTTGTGTGAGAACTCCTGGCTTGGCTGGCTTCACAGCTACTCAGTGGGCTTTAGAGCACTTAGGTGGGCACCTGAGAGGTTCCCCGCCAGGTAGCATTGGCTCTGCTGGCTTCCTGATCATGATAGTGTCAGTGGACCCAGTGTCCTTCTGTCAGTCTGGTGACCTTCGTCCAGGAGGCTGGCTGGAGAAGAGAGCCTGACTTCCCATGTACAGGAGTCACTCAGTCAAAGAGGGCCACTCCTCAGTGGTCATGCATGACTTCACGGTCACGTTAGATCCTACCGTGATTACCAGGGCTGGGGGCAGATGTCATAGATGGAATCCAGCCTGGGGTGCCACGGTTCTTCTAGAAGAGGGGCTGCCCAGTGGCAGTGTCTTTCCCTCATTGCTTCAATGGGTCTGATCTGCCTAGGGGCCCATCCAGGAGATGTCCCCTCCGTAGGACCTGGGAACTGAGTCCCACAACCTGCGTTTCCTTGGCAAGCCTTCTCCCTCACTGGGCCTGTTTCCTCATTTGGAAAGCAAGCAGGCTGGATGCTATCACTCGTGTTGAGAAGCACCAACAGCACATGCTCTGGTTGGGGTGTGTCCGGGATGTATGTGCTGCTGCAATGACCTTACAGGGGTAGGAGGGAGACCACTAAACCACTTCCGGGTGAGGATTGGGGTCCAGGAGCTCTGGCACCTTGCCCGAGGCCACCCAGCCAGCCAGAGAGGATGCTGGGAACCCTGGGCTCCTGGATGGCTCACTCGCAACTGCCTGGCAGAGGTTAATTCCCACACTTTCTTGAGTTCTATTAATAATCTGGGTTGGAGACATCAGTCTCCCCTAAAACCACACACAGGGGGAATGTCCATGAGAATGTACCGGAAATAACTTGCTGCTGTAAACATTCTCACCATGTGCAATGCGCAGGGCCCACTCCCTGCCCTTCTATCCGTGTGTCTCTTGGAGGACACGTCCCTGAGTTTTGGGGTCATCCAGGCACTCAGCCCACAAGCATTTGCTGACTGCGTGCCAGGGCTGCCGGCACTGTGGGCCCCGGGATGAGTCAGAATTACGGCTGTGGGGTTCCCACCGGAGTGCCTCTGTCCTCGCACAGCCCTGGTGACCTTGTTCCGCTTGTTTCTGCTGCCCTTCCTGGGGCTCCTCCCTGCCATGTGACAGGCATGTCCTTGTGCACCTCCTCCTCCTGCTCTCGCTGTGCCTCTCAGAGAAGGAATGGCCTCCCCTTCACCCTGCTGCCCACCTGGAACACTGTATTTGTTTCCTGACTGTTGTAATGAGTTATTTAAAAGGTCAGAAATGTATTCTCTCATAGTCTGAAATCAGCATGGCCTGCCTGAAATCAAGGTGTTTTCCAGGTTGTTTCCCTCCAGAGCTCCTGGGGAGAAGCTGTTGCTGGCCTCTTCCTGCTTCTGTGCTGTTGGTGTCCCTTGGCTTGTGGCCACATCACTCCAGTCCCCTCCTCTTCCGCGTCCGCTCTCTCCCTGCCTTCCTCTTGCAGCAGAGTGGACAAGTGATTGCGTCTGGGCCCACCTGATAGTCCAGGACAGTTAGCTGTGGAACCTTTGACTTGGTGGCATCTGCAAAGTCCCTCTTCACCATGTAAAGTGCCTTGTCCGGGGGCAGGGGCGAGGACCTGGATAATTTAGGGGCTGTTTCTCAGGCAGCCATGGGCCCGGGAGCCCTGGCGGTCCCTGAGTCGTGACCGCTCTCTGCTTCCTTGTGTCCGTTGCGTCTGCCCCTCCGGCCCCCGAGCCCCAGGATCTGTGGCAACTGCTCTCCAGCTCCCGGACCCCCTGTTCCTCCAGGCTGCTGTCCCCATAGCAGCCAGCATAGTCTTGACCTTGGGCCAGGCGCGCCCTGCCCAGGAGCCTTCCAATGGCCCGCTGTCCTCACCCTGGACACCCGCCGCGTCTAACGTGCCACTCAGCACCTTGCCCTCAGTGCCCAGCACCCCATGGTCACCTCTTGCTGTTGACTGTGGCCTCCTTCTGGGCCTTTGAAGGTTCGTTTCGCTCGCCTGGAGCACTGTCCCTATCTCCTCCTATTCATCTGGGCAGCACAAAGGGTTGGGGCAGGTTAGGGGAGACATCAGCATCTTCTGCCAACTTCCTTGTTTCTGAGTCTGGGCCTGATGCTGTGCAGTGTCCCTCTGCAGCTCCACCAGCCCCTGCTAATGGCTGGAGCTGCCTCTTCCCAGTGGGGTGTTCACGTAACCAATTGGCACCATGGCTGCCCAGAAGCACCCACTGGCCGAGTGTGCCGGGTGAATGGTACCCACGCTGGACTCAACACTCATGGCAGTGTGAATTCATCTCTGTCCGCGAGAGCTCCAGCTAGCAACAACAGGAAAAGGCAACCTGAGGTCAGTGGGAAGAGGGCAGCCTGTCCTGCCCTCCGTCCCTCTCCCAGCCTCTGTGATGATACGGCTGAGACCGTGTGGGGTATTTTGGGGGTATGTGGCTTCCAAACGTCTGGACTGTGGCTCAGGGCTGCATGCTGAGTGCACAGAGAACTCTAGGGTCGAACAGGGAACTCTAGCCAGTGCCAGCTAAGCAGGATGTTGAGTGGGCAGCAGAAATGCTGGCTTTTCCCATTTTCTGAGAAAATCTGGGAATCCAGCCATCAGTATGGAGTCTTCTAGTTCTTGAGTCTGAATTTAAGATTCAAAAAACCCGCCGTGGGTTGTAACAGTGTGATCTAGAGGAAATAGAGGTTGGACACTGTTAACCCCCAACTCGACACCTTTGGTTTGCAGATAATGGACCAAAAACCAAAGTCGGAGAGGCCACGGGACAGGGAGACTGAGCAGGGGTGGCAGGGTGGCCTGCAGCGGTGGGGGCAGCCGAGAGAGGCCGAGCTGGTTACTGAAAGGATAATAGGGATTTACCAGGTGGCCAAGGTGAGAGGTAGGAACAAGGGTGCCATGCCGAGGGCACGGCAGGTTCTGCTGTGCGCCCGGGGCCTGGCGACTCACGTAAGGGCTGGGAGGGTGGGACCAGCTGAACAGCAACGGACGGGGCAGCCTGGATCCAGACAGAAGCAGGAAGGGCCACTGTGGTCTTGGGAGAGGCAGAAGGACATTTGCCTGGAGAGTCTCGTCTTGTGCCAGGGCGGGTCAAGAGAGGCGACAGGGCATGGTGGGGACTGTGGCCAGTTACAGGGGCACATGTCTGTCCAAGGTGTCCGCTGCTGGGCAGGGTGCAGACCTCTTTGGTTAGACCTGGGTTAGAATTGCTTTTTTAAAACATGAAATCTCATCATTTTGAGTGTTGGATTCAGAATTTTAAAAGTACTGTTTGGCCAAAATGGAATATGTCTGTGGGTGGACTCAGCCCCCGGCTGATATTTTTGACCTTCGTCTTGAACTTTGGGCCACTGGGGTAGGGTGGCCCTCGGTCCATATTTGATGATTCTTGGTGTCCTCCTGGAGCCGCAGACAGGCCTGTAGCCTCCCTTGAGTTCCTTCAGGCTGCTCCTGACGTGTTGGGTGACACAGCGTAGGAACTTCTCTGGAAGGAGAGTGAGGTGTGGGAGTGGGGATGACAGTGGCCTTGGCCTCTGGAAGTGGAGTTTGAGCAGAGGAGGCTGCCTGCCTGCCCTCCAGCCCACCAGGGTCCCAGCTGAAGACAAACCTGGGACTGGGCAGCACCCTCAGGAGGAAGGGACTGCCCTCTGAGGCCCTCCCCCTGCTCCCTCCGTGGTCTGCTGGTGCTGGGAGTGTGAACATCTCCACTTTGCTTCTGCAGGCTGGTCTGATCCGGATGGAGGAGGAAGAATTCTTCATTGAGCCCCTGGAAAAGGGGCTGGCAGCACAGGAGGCTGAGCAGGGCCGAGTGCATGTGGTATACCGCCGACCACCCACCCCCAAACCGCCTCTTCTGGGGGGCCCACAGGCCCTGGACACAGGTAAGGCTGCTGCAGCTGGTGGGATGGAGACACCCCTTCTGCAGGCCTGACTGCGGGCTGCGGTAGGCCACATTGCTGCCTGGCTGACTGCACAGCAAGGGGGGTGCCGGGTGTGGGGGCTGGGTCCTCTGATCTGGATGCACGTGGGCAAGGAACCCCCAAAGCATCCAGTGTGTACAGGTCTGGGGTCCTCGTAGAACAAGCAGAGGTTGTTCAAGGGTCTACCTTGTGCTGTCCAAAGACCAACAGAGGTTGGGGCCTGCACCCCTCGCCCGAGTGACCACCCCAGTGGCCCCCTCTGCTGCCTCTGTGCCGTGTGGTTGTGTGACGGTGCCCACCACTGTCCCAACCCTGGCTGCTCACAGGGAAAGGCCCTGAGTGTTCTTTCTGGATTGCCAAAGGACGCACCTCGTAAAGACCCTGGGGTGCTGCTGGCAGCCTGCGCAGCCTCTGTGCATTTGTGGGGTTTTGTCTTTTCCGACTTTGACTCAACACGTGCTTTGGGCCCAGGAGTGTGGAAGAAGCTGCTGGGCGGTCACTGTGACTGGTCCCTGGCTGCAACCTCGCCCTGGTGGCCCAAGCCTCCCCAGGAGTTGCTGGTTCTGGATTGTGATGAGGCTAAGGCCAGCATCTGTGTGGTCCTGCAGGCCTCACAGTTCCCAGGGTCCACCTGTGTGGCTGAGGCCACCTCATCCAGGCCTGGCTTTTGTGGTGTACCTGTGAGCTTGGCCCTCAGCCTCCGGACCTGGACTCTTGGCTGTGGAAAGCCACTGTAGGTGGTGGCAGCCCGGCGGGCGGCCTGGGGTCCTGGGCCAGGCACATCTGCATGCATACTCTGAGTGCTCCGGAGGCCTTGGCTGGGCCGGCGCACCATGCTATGATTTGCTGCAGCACCCCTCCATCCAGAGCAGTCCTGGCTCATTTATTTTAGGTCTCCCTTGCTTGCCAGCTGACAGATCAATTGGGTGCAGCCTGGCAGGGCACCATTCTAATTTCAAGAAGCCGTGTCAGATACTTTTGCAAAGGAATTGTTCCATCCGGAAGCCCGGTATGCTGTGGAGCCAATCAATACTTCTGGCGGCCCCTTCTTGCTTGGTAATGAATTGTCATCCCCTATGGTTGCCAACAGCTGGGCCACCGGGTGCTTCCTGCCTGGCCTTCTCCAGCTTTAGCCTCAGCCCCTCCTGCCTCTCTCTCAACCTTGGGCCCATGTGTGTGTGTGTGTGTGTGTGTGTGTGTGTGTGTAGTAGCCATGGTGGGCAAGAGTGAAAATGAGGCAGGGCAAGTCCCCAGACCTGGGATCAGGCCCTCATCACCAGTCTTGCTCCTTGCAAGTCCTGCCCTTTGGCCTCTCATTTCTCATAACTTCTGTTGGGGTTAGAAATGCCTGTCTCTCAGACAGCTCAGGGCTGGGCCACCTTGTGCTTTAGGCTTGGTGCTGTTGCACTGGCCTCTGCTGGAAGATTCTGGATGGCTCCAGCTCCCCCTCTTGGGCAGCATGAAGTGGAGCCTGCACAGTGGAGCTGGCTGGGTGGCCATGGCTGTGTCTCTGATCCCAAATTCCATAGGATACTTATCTTTCTGGACGTGGAAGCCCTTCCCCCATGGCCTTGTTGGCCTGACTGTTTTCTGGACTTCTGCTGAGGTTTTGGCATCTTTTGTTGAATCCTCCCTCCACCTCACAACCCTGGTCCATGTATCTTTAATGAGAATTTGAAACTAAGAACAGAAGAAAGGAATTTCAAACTCAGAATAAGTCTAGTGGCCTTAGAAAAGTCTGGATGAGGCCAGCTGATCAGCTTGAGGGTGAGGCTGGCCTGGAGGGTGGGGTAGCGTGGTTGGCAATGGGCCTCTGGGGGCAGAGGTGAACCTGTCCACAGCTGAGCCCGAGACTTCAGTGCTGGCTGTAAAGATCACCAGCCGGAGTGCAGGCTATGGGCGTGGGTCCAGGCCACAGGCCCAGGGTCTGGAGCCTAGTCCCCTCTCTTGTCATTTCTGTCCAGTGTCAGCCTGACCTGCAGGAGTGACAGGTCTGCAGATCCTGGATGTACCTAATTGTTCAGAACAGCCCAGAGCTGAGGTTGACTCGCTCATTAGCTGGAAGCGGTCTAGACACAGTTTGCTGGAGCTGGGCTGAGGGCTTCCCATCGGCCTTGGCCTTGTCAGGACCCAGAGCGGCACTGTGGGGATACACACAAGTCGTGTCATGTGGCCAGGCGTAGCAAGAGGATGCAGCTTGCTAGGCACAGAACCCTAGGGCCTCAGAGCAAAGGCCGTGTGTGTGTGTGTGTGTGTGTGTGTGTGTGTGTGTGTATGTGTGTGTGTGTGTGTGAGGGAGGTGCTGTGGTCTGGGTGTGATTTATTCCTCAAATGTTCTGTGCTGGAGCCCATTCGCTGGGGTGGCCTTGTTGAAGCAGTAGAACCTTGGAGAGGTAAGAGCTCGTGGAAGGAGCTCAGGTCATGGGCTGTATCTCCATGAGTGGATTAAGCGAACTGTTACAAAAGCAGGGAGAGCCCGTGTGTGTGGTCACTAGCATGTAGCCATCGCCCTTTCTGCTCTCTACCATGTTGTGAGCAGCCAAGGGGCCCTCACTAAGATGCTAGTGCCATGCTGCATGGACCCTCCGGCCATCAGAATCATGAGCCAAATAAAACTCTTGACTTATAAATTTCCTTCTCTCAGGTATTTTGTCATAGCAGTACAGAATGGACACAGGTACAAGGGGAACTGTATTAATCTGTGTGTGCATGTGTGTTTTACTATAACAAAATACCTGAGATAAGCTAACTTCATAAAGAAAAGAGTTTTATTTAGCTCATAGTTTTGGAGACTGAAAGTCCAGGATCAGGCGATCCTACTGGTACCGCCTCTGGAGAAGGACCAATGGCTGATGGTGCCACAGTGGCAGAGTACGTGTGACGTAAGACCTCACATCTCCAGACCAGAATCCAGAGGGCTCCCTGAGCCAGGCCCAGGAGCTCAGGGGTCCCGTGAGAGTTGCCCAATCCCTTCCTGACATCACCACCCCAGACCACACTTCCGAGGCATGCGCCCTTGGGAGAGAGGACACATCTGAAGGTCAGAGCAGGCGAGTTCTGCTGGCTCCCAGATCTGTCTGTGGGGCTCAGGCTGAAGCAGCAGCCGGGCGTGCTGACTGGGTCCTCCCCCTCCCCACGGTGACTCCTGGAGGTGGATTTGATGCACTTACTCTCTGTTGGTGGGCAGTGGGTATGTTCCCTGGGGAAGGGACACCCCCATCTAGGCTTCAGGGTCCGTGCTGCCCGTAGGGGCTCCTGGCACTGACGTGCCTCCTCCTCTGGCTGCCTGGATGGCTTTTGGGGCTCACAGATGCCATCTGCACCAAGAGTCTCTGGCGTGGACAGTCAGCTGCTGGGCTGCAGATCGCTTGGGGAAACGGACGAGGGGTGAGGGTTCTGATGCATCGGCACCGACTCTGACCCTGTTGGGTATGTGTGCCGTGGTGGCTTAGTACACAGCATGTCGCCCTCTGGCTCTGGAGAAGTCTGTAGGAAGGACAGAGTGCTGAGGCAGGGGAGGACCCCTCCTCTTCTCAGCAGCTGTGCTGGGGGCTGTACAGCAGCTCTGCCTAGCTCTGCTGGGGCCAGAGGCGGAGTGCTGAGGTCCGGGCACCAGAGCAGTCTTCCTCAGGAGTGACAGGTGTCCCGAGTCCCTGTTCTCTGCCTTCTTTGAGGTCAGCCTTGTGCCCAGAGACACTGTGTAGGGAGCAGGGGGCACTGTGTGGCCCTGGCCTCTTGGTGCGTGTGTTTGTGTACACGCACTCACACATGTACGTGTGAACCGGCGAACATGTGAACAGGTCCAGCTCTGAGCTTGGAGCCCATACCTACATCCTTCCCTGGCGCCCGTCTCTCACCCGGCCTGGGGTTGGGGTGGGCATGGTTCTGGCTGCTGCTCCCCTGTAAGTGTCAGGCTGCTGTGACACACCAAGCGAAGGGGCTCAGGGCAATAAATCTCTTACAGTTCTCTTACAGTGCTGGGGGCCAGAAGCCTAAAGTCAGTCTCCTTGGGCTGAAATTAAGGTGCAGTCACAGGGCTTTCTCCTCGACCTCTTGTAAGGGTGCACGTGCCTGAACCGAGGTTTCATCCAGATAATCCCATCGCAAGATTCTTCATCTAATCACTTCTGCAGAGTCCTCTGTCCCTGTAGAGGGTACCAGGTTATAGGAATTCGGACGGTGTCTTCAGGGGTCCCCGTGCCGCCAATGGCAGGAGGCAATTGTCCCTCCTGTGTTAGGTTGGCCACCTACTGGACGGTGCACACATCTAGGAGACCCTGTGGAGGCCCGTGTGGAGGAGCAGCCAGCTCCAGGCTCAGCCGGCCCATGCCCTGTGCTCAGAGAGTAAATCAGGCTGTGGTTGGGCCGGCCCCGAGACCACATGCTGGAGAAGCTGCCCTGCTGCTGGCCTTCGGGTCCTGCTGTCTCTGCCTTTGAGAGGCTGGTTGGAGTTCTGCAGAGTTCCCCAGGTCAGAATGCAGGCGTTTGCAGAGAGCCTCGCCATCCCATGACAAGAGCTGCAAACTCAGAGGCCTGCAGGGCCCAGAAGTCAGTACGAGTGAGACCAGTGGCACAGAAGACAAAATAACCGCACCCACCCTTGGCCTGGCTTTACTTCTTGATATAAACATGGATGACAGAGAAAACATTTGTGTTAAATGGAAACCGTGGCATGAATGTGGCTGCACGTGGCACCTGACCCTGGCCTCACCATGGGCACAGGGCGGACCAGAGACCCTGTCTGAAGGGGCAGCCCTTCCCTGGCATCCTTGCCCTTGACCTGGTATGGTAGCTCGTTATTTTACTGTCAAGAGAATTCAAATAACCTAATTTTTATGTGAACCTCCCTGACTTTAAAGTGTGATTTCAGATTTCTGAAAAGCGCCATCTGGAGCAAGTAGAGCCCATGCATCCCCGGTGGCCGCTGCTCTGAGGTACAGAGACAGGAGCTTCCTCTGTCCGTCTCTGGGGCTGCCCTCCTGGGGGCCCAACAGGCCCGGAGACAGAGTAGGGGCAGGTGGTTCCTGTCCCCAGGCTGTGGTGCCCTCACGCTCTGCCGTGCACACTGCCCCCTGGTGAAGGAAGAGAAGTCGGCTCTGTGCCAGTGACCTTGGCTGTCGCCTCGTCCCCAGAAGCAGCTGGTGCCAAGCCTGTGCCCGCTGGTGTCAGGCTGCAGTGCCCTCCCTGACGGCAGAGCAGGCACGACACTGCAGGATCCTCTGTCCGCCGTGCCAAGGCCGCTGCCGGGGAGGGTGAGCAGAGGCGCTGTGCAGAGTGGCTCCTCCACGTGGCCGGGTGCAGCTGGCCAGCCGGCTGCGGCAGAGTCTCTGTCCAGCCAGGCCAGAAGCCAACCCCTCCCGACGACGAGGACGCACACTTCATCCTGTTGCTTTGCTTTGAGCCTGATAGGAGTTTTCCAGGCTGCCAGGGAGCTCGCCGTGGACACCCAGGGTGGAGTGCTGAGGGCAGAGCATATGCTGGGGCTGTGTGGAGGCTGCAGCCTCAAATGACCCAGGCCCTGGCCAGTGTCCTGCAGAGAGCGGGCAGCTCTCAGAGGGTTGTAGGGAGGGACCTGAATGAGAGCTGTGTGCTCTGGCCAGCCTGCTCTGGCTGTAGCATGAGGAGGCTGGAGGCAGGGAGGCAGTAGTAGAGGCTCCGTGGTGGACAGGAGCCCTGTCTCCATGGGTGGCAGGAGAGGAAGTGCGCATGCTCTGTTAGTGGCCCGCAGCTGCCGGGCCTCAGTGATGCGGTAGGTTTTGGGGGAAGGGGTGGGTCAATGGGGGGGGGAGACAATCCCAGAGGATGGGGCAGGGATGTGAGGGTGATTCGAATGTATTGCCTTGCAGCCATTGCTGTTGTCTTAGCTTCCTGTGGCTGTTGTGGTAGACTGCCACACACTTAGTAGCTAAAAACAGCAGTTTGTTCCCTCACAGCTCCAGAGTCAGGATCCACAGTGCGTGTCCACAGGCTGATCCTGCTGGGGAGAATCCTCTGTTCCTGGCCTCTCCCAACTCCTGGAGGCTGCCCATCTCCCAGGCTCAAGGCTCCATCCTTTCCATCTCTCCTCTGGGGTCACATGGCCACATCCCCTCCATTTCTTCCTTCTAAGGATGCTCGGGATTGATTCTAGGATCAGTAGGTCACTTCCCCTGTCTCAGGATCTTTAATTTAATCATGTCTGCTGTCTCTCTTGCCTCCTTGTGGGTTCTGGGGAGCAGGATGTGGACCTCCTGAGGGACATGATTCACGACCTGCCTCACTGAGAGCCTGGGTCCTGGGTGAGGGCGGAGAGAGGCCAGGCCTTTGGCTGGATTTGCAGCCGGAGGCTTGGGCCTGGCTGAAGTCTCTGTGCCAGGACCTCTCAGTGTCTCCAGCCCAGGCGCTGCTGTCCCCCCTCACCTGGTGACCTGGCTCTGTGCCCCCAAGCTGCTCATACTAGCTGGCTGTGGCAGCCCACAGAGCTCTGTTCTTGGGCCCACTGTGTTCCTTCTCGTTTCCACCACTGGGCTGTGCCTGTAGCCTGGGACCCGAGGAAAGGAAAAGCGCTGATTGTGAAACTCCAGGCGGCTGGCCCGACTCCGGGAGGCGTGTTTCCGAGCTGAGCGCACCCTTGGCAGGGGCTGCGGGGCTCCTGTACTGCGGGCCGGGCCCTCGGGACGGCCGTTGGAGATGCCAGGGTGGTGACGTGGCCCCACACCAGGAAGGGTGGGCGGGGGCTGGTGCTGGGAAAGCCGAAGCTGCACATTCCGGGAGGCCTGGAGCTGTCTGGGGTCAGAGCTGCGGCTGAGCTGGAGGGGCTGGCTCTCCAGCTGGGCCTGCTGTCTGGGGCTCAGGTCCACCCATGAGCACCTTCCAGAGTGAGGCTTACAGCCAGGGCAAAGGCTTGGGGCTCCCCTTGTCCACACGGGAGACAGGATGGGGGGATCTTTGTGTCCTCGCAGCCGTCTGTAACTGGCATGTCACCTGACAAGAGCTGACAGGCGCCCCTCTTTGTTTCTAACACAGCAGTTTATCCTGTGTCAGTTCTGCCCCCATGATCTGCATCGGGGTGAAGGCAGCTGGTGACAGTGGCCCCGGGAGGTTCCTGGATGGTGGGTCGCCTTGTGACCTGGCTGGTGGCAGTCCTGGTGCCAGCTCGGCTGCGGTCCCAGCGGAGGTACAGGGAACAGTCCCCTCGATGTGGGTGCCCCTCAGAGGGGCTGCCAGCACAGGGCAGGGACACTCGGAGCAGGGTGGAGCGCATGTTGTTTGAGCCCCGCCTGGCTGTTCTGTCACTGACTCTGGGCCCCTGGGCGATGTACCCAAATGCTCCCTGACTCGGTTTCTCCATCTCTAAATGGGCACAGTGTTCCAGGCATGGTTGGAGCTGGACACACTAATCCCCGTCTCGTCTGGGGCCCAGAACCAGTCCCTTGTTGCAGGGCGTCACTGTGATTCCTGGGGTGTCCGTCTCGGCCCCCGAGGCTCCCTCGGCCCTCCGTGCCCCGTCTCCGCTGCACCGTGTTCCACAGACACCACAGATGGACGCTCTCCTCTCCTCCCCTGGGAGCCACGTTGTGGAGGACCCCGGAGGGCTCTTCTGGTGCCGTCACCGAACACGGCGTCCAGACAGCACATGGCCGGGAGGTGAAGCTGCAGTGCGTTGCAGGTGTGTCTGGCGGTCGCTCGGCGGCAGCTCAGCAGGCCTGCTCCTTGCGCTTCCCCAGTTGCTGCGCGGCTGCGTGTTGGGGCAACTTTGCATATCTGCGGCATTTGTGCTTCCGGCTGGAGAGCCTGCCTGCTGGGGACAGGACCTGCCGCCTGCTCGGGATGCCCCTTAGGCCGGGTGAGGCTCCCCTCACGGGTCAGGGGCTTTCTGCGTGCCTCGGTGGTCCCTGGACAGGGGTCTGCGGGGGTCACAGAGGGGCCCGATGACGGGAGGGGTGCTGGGTTCCAGGTTAGCACTGAGGCAGCCACTGTGATGGGGCTGCAGAGAGTGAGGTCGGAGGGGGACAGAGAGCTCTTCACCGAACCAGCGAGGACAGTCTGGCTTGGAGATGGGTTTGGGCTCGAGATTCCAGCTTTGCCACTTTGTGCCAGCCAGAGACCTCTGAGCACAGGCACCGTTTCCTCTCAGAATTCTCAGCAGCACGGCAGACGCTTTCCGCCAGCTCCAAGCCTGAAGTGTTTTCTATAAAAATTTCCAATTTTCCTTGACCCATTTCTCTTCGAAATTAATCCCAAGCTGTGCTATGCACTTGGCCCTGAAGGCGCTCTGAGCTGGGAAAAGGTCACACAATTAGGGGGAAACGTTGGTGTCTGGCTTGCTCCTCCTCCAGCTGCAGGCCCTACTGTTTTCTCTGTAGTCTCCTCCTCTGCCTCGAACATCAGGGGGGCAGCCCAGAAACACAGCAGGGGAGGGGCACGGAATGGGGGGCCGGATCTCCAGTCTCAGGGCTTCTGCGCCTGGTATTCCCTCTGCCCACACTCGCTCCCGGCTCCCGGGCTCCCGTCTCCCTGCTGTTCTGCTCTCAGTTCAGCGATTGCCACTCCCCACCTGGAACGCCTCCCTCCCTTTCCTGCCATCTCTACTTAACTTTCACCCCATTCAGCTGGACCGTAGGATTTTCCACACCCTGTAAGCACGCACTCATCATGTGTCCCCGCTGACGTGAGCTCGGGGAGAGCAGGGACTTCCTCTGGCTCCAGACAGATCCCCCTGTCAAGATGAATGGGGTGCAAGGGCAGCAGGGGAGCGGGAGGTGCTCCGGGCCCAGAGTGGCACCCGCGGGGCTGAGAGCAGCGTTAAAGGGGGCCAGTGCTGGGCAGCGTACTTCAGGCAGAGGGAGCAGCAGGTCTGAAGCCCAGAGGCTGGTGTTCTCTCCGTGTGGCCTGGGCTAAGCAGAGAAGCACGGGGCCTGTACCTCTAACTTCACTGCCACACCCCTCCCACTGCTCTGTGCTGTTCTGGCTGCAAGGAGCTGTTTTCCAGGAGAGAAGAGGGGATGACAGGTTCATGGGGGTGGTGAGCAGCGACCTGGAGCGGGCAGGCTCTGGGGTGCACTGGCAGCTCCTCCTGCCCCGGGAGCGGAGGCCCTTTTCAGTGAGTGGATCATGGGGAGCAGTGTAAGGACCAGGGTCCGGGGGATGCGCGCACATCCTTGCTTGTCCAGGTGGCCAGGTCTTCCCTCCCTGGCCTGCTGCTTTGGGGGAGGGTCCTAGAGTGAAGCCAACCTGGGGGGTGTGCAGGATGGTGTGCACCTGCTTGTCGGGGGCCACAGACAGCGATGACAGCTACCCGCTACACAGCAGCTACCTGGGACGCCGGCGTGCTCCCTGCCCCTTGTGCCACCTCTCTTGGAATTTGGCACACTGGGAAGCTGGCCTTGGGCTGTACTTCTGTGAACCCTGTTTGCCCCACAGCCCTGGCTCTGAGTAGCCGGCAGGGAGTGCTTGCTGAGTGACTGGACTATGGAATCCAAGCGCTGAACAGACTTACCATGCAGGCAGAGCGAGGCTGGTTCCCACTGCCACTCGCGGTTTCTCCAAATCCTCGCCAGCCCAAGGCCTTGACCATTAAATGTTTTGCTCATCTGTTGCCGCATTTTGCTTTAATTTGTGCCTCTTTGATGCTGCTGAGGATGAGTGATCCTCCCCATGGGGGATGACTTTGAATGTCTCCTCTCCCCTTTTAAATTCTTTGCTCATTTCTCTCTTGGGGTCTGATACAGTGGATTGGGCTAAGTCTCTTAACTGTTTTGGATATTGACTTCCTGTCACGTTTGATACGAGCCTCCCCCAGCTGTAGTTCCTTCTCTTTTCCTGTTTTGTTAGTGCATGCTGCGCAAAGCCCATTTTTCCATGACCAGTCTGACTTAGCCCTCTCCACACCCTCAGCACCAGGTTGGTGGCTCAGGGATCGGCATGTTTATTTAGGGCCTGTGCAAGGTTGGTGTACTGCCTCAATGTGTCCTTTAGACTGCACAGCAGCCTGAAGCAGCTGAGAGAAACGAGGCCTGTGAGTACTGCTCTGAGAGCAACAGGGGAGGAGAAGGGGAACAGTTTGTCCAGCTCTTGCGGGGGACACATTTGCCGACACTTCAGGTGGCTTATCTCTTGGGATTCTTGTAATAAGCCCATGGGATTGGTTGGTGCTATCACTGTCCCACTTTGCTGATAAGGAAACTGAGGCCCCCACGGAAGCCAGGTTGCTGGATTCCTGCATGGGGCAGGGAGGAACAGACCTAGGCTCAGGGCTGCTGATTTTCTGGGTCTCATACCCACCTGAAGGCCAGCTGTCTTTGGGATGCTTCTGCGTGGCAGGCCCCGGAGCTGTGCTTTGTGGATGCAGAGGCAGAAGCCCAGCAAGGCTGCATGAGGGTGAGTCTCCAGGTCACTTTGCACAGTAGCGTGTGGAGGAGCTTCGGTTCACAATGGAGTTTCCAGCCTTGTGTGGAGTGCCTGGCACATGCTTGGTGCCTAAATATCTGTGAAAAGAAAGAATGACTGGAGCCGCCTGGAAGGCTTGGCCACGTGGTCCTCAGTGGCAGGCTCACCGCTTTCGCTCTTCCACTTTGCTGGCGTCACTTTCCCGGTGACAATGTTGGGACGCCTGCCTGGCCTTTCACGGCACCCCCACTCCTGGCCATGGTTTCTTGGGTTTGCGGAGGTGGGAAGTTGCCGGGCTGTGGGGCGTCAGGGGCTTGAGGGCCTCTCCTGGCCCCGTCTCCTTGCTCCCGACCAATGTGGCGTCACAGGTGTGTGGTCTGTCACAGAGGGCTCCGACCCAGGAGGGCCCTGCCCTTGCCGTCGTTCTCGTGTGTGTGTGTGTGTGTGTGTGTGTGTGTGTGTGTGTGGTGGGACTGAAGCCGGGACCTTGCTCATCTTAGGTGAGAGCTCTGCCCCGAGCTGCCCCCAGCCCCTGTCATCTTGGAGTCCCTGGTCACTTTGTGCACAAGGGACCCTGTGATCCTCCCTTCCCAAGTTTCCCTGAGCTGTGTCCCAGACCCTGAGTTTAAAGATCCCAGGTGAGCACAGCATGGCAGCCCAGATTAGGAGTGTCCTGTAGCCTCTGGCTCCCTTTCTTCTAGACCAGGAGCCCAGACTTCTCGTGTTAACTGTCTCGCTTGGGCCTGCCTGAGGATGTGACGACAGGCCTGGCCCCCAGAAGCGCAGCCCTTTTGGCACTTGAGGACCGCAGTGCTATAAATCTCGGCCTCCTTCGCCCCGTGGGTGCTGTTGAGCTGGAGTAGCTGGTGGCTGCAGCAGGGGGCTGGGTCCGGGGTCGGGTCTCGCAGCTCCCAGCATGCTCTGACTGTTGTTCCCTCACCCATTGTCTTTGAACATAGTGTCCTGGGGAAGCCACATCGCTTGTTCGCTTACTCATTCAACCCACTAGATGGATATTTATGGAGGGCCCTCAACAAGGCCAGGCTCTGGGACCCCGCGGGCACCGGCAGACACAGCCCCCAGTCTCAGACAGCTCCTGGTGAGTTTCTCAGACCCCAGATAGCTGCACAATTCAAAAAACAGTAAGCAGTGCTGTGAAGTAACCACACCACAGACGGATGCCAGGGTTGACATCTGCAGTGCGGACCATCGGGAGGGAAGAGGGCCTGGGGCCACAGACGAGTGGGTCCTGAGGGAAGGAGACTGGACTTGTTTGAGAGTCCTGTGAAGGGGCAGAGTGAAGGCTGGAGGCGTCCTGGGGGCAGATGGTAGTGGCTCTTACAGGTTGAGTCTCGGAGCAGGGCACTATGCCTGGCTGTAAATGCCGTGGCTTGGTGTCCCTGGGAGAGTCGAGAGAGAAGGCAGGGAGCTGGAAGGAGGCTGCTTCATGGATGAGAGCCTGTGGCCTGGACCAGAGTGGCCATGGGGGTAGAGAGAAGTGGCCAGATCAACAGCGTGGCACTGTGGAGTGGAGAGGGTGCTGGGGTCAGGTTAGGCAATCCCTGCCTTGGCCAGAGGGGAGTATGCCTCATGCAGAATCACCCCAAAGTCAGGAAGAAGCTCAAACCTGGCTCCCCACCCCCCAGGGCCTATAGAACCCAGGTGAGGTGCCTGCACCTTTGCCAATACGCAGGCCTGGGGAGGCCTCGGTGTGTCTGGAGCTTTCTTCAAAGCTTCCATCCAGATCTCTCTGGACACGTTTGAATTCATTTGCAGATTCCCGGGTGGCAGAATGCTGTCAGGGCGGACGGCGGGAATTCTGCAGGGTGTGCCGCAGGGGACTGTGTTCAGCCTATCATGTGCAGGCTTTAACAATTCACATGGCCGGTGCGGGGGCCAGGGCTGATGTGGCCAGGCGTGGAGGGACAAGTGGACTTGGCAAACAGTGGCACTAGGAAGGCAAAGTGCTAGGATAGGTCAGGCCAGTGAGGACAGAAGATTCCAAGAGGGCAAAGGACCAGGGGCCACCCTGAGATCCCTAAACCCCAGGCCTGAGCACCTCAGCAGTCTGTGGGAGTGGGATCCAGGGCACAAGCTGACCGGAAGTTCAGTGTTGTTCAGGTTGGGGGCTCAGGGTAGGAACAAGAGGGATGATGGCCTGCTCGGTTCTGAGCATCCAACCTGTAGCAGTTATGGGCTGGAGCGTGTACAGCAGGTGGGTGGACCTGAGGCCCAGCACCCTGCTCAGGAGGGGCAGAGCTTCCAAGGACAGGAGCGTATGTCCCCGTGACCTTGCCCCGGAGCCGGGGAGCCAGGCATCCGCAGAAGGCGGCGGCTGTGTACGTGGACAGCAGTGGGCCAGATGGCAGCAGCGTAGGCGGAGTGGGCTGGGTCGGGGTGCGGCTGGATGTGGGGTCAGCCAGCAGCAGGAGGGCCTCTGAGGTTACAGGAAAAGCCGGAATCACGATTTTATGTAAAGCTGCTTCATTTTTAAATGTTGGCAGCTAACTCAAAGTTTTTGAAAGCAGTATATGAGCCAAGCAGCTCCCAGGTGGGTGGTGGTGGGAACCGACCGAGGGGTATTGTGGTGGCTTCAACGCCAGGACCTTCACGGTGGTGCCTGCAGTGCTCAGGTGGAGCCTGGGGGCCGGCCTCGTGGATGTGGCCAGGGCTGCTTCACCCTGGAAACGCACTTCAGAGGGATTTTTATTTTCCTTTCGGGAATGTTGGAGAAAACTTTCCGATGGTTCTGTTTCTGTGAGGAGAAATCTGCGGTCGCCCTGTTTTTCTTGGAGGCCGGTGAGGGAGCCCATCTGCAGAGCATTAGCAGGAGGAGCGAAGGAGGGGCTGTGGGGAGGCGCTGTCCAGGCTGGACAGAGCCCGGGACAAGACTGAGCGGATTGGAGCAGGGCTGGTTTGGGTCAGCAGCCCCTGGCTCCCCGGAAATGGCCGCCCTGCCCAGGGCAGCCCTGGTCAGGCCACATAGGAATGGGGTGCAAGGATCCAACTTGACACCTGCTCCCAGGGCTCTCAGTTTTCCCAGGCTCCCTGCTGGTACTGGGTCTGCGTGCCAGGACGTTGTCCAGACCCCTGCGGATTGGGGAGCCAGTGGCCAATTGGAGACACGAGAAAATCCCACCCCTTCCCTCCTTGTGTCCAGGATGCCTGAGGAGGAGGTCAGAAAACAGGGTGCTTTTCTCCCGGGAAAAATTCTGGGAGCGACTTAACCTTGCACTGGGAGGAGGAGCATGGATCTGGGAGACCTCGGGCCACTCCGGAGATCTCACAGTTTGGGCCCTCAGTGATGTGGACTGCTGGGGGCAGGGCCTGAGGCTCCCTTTCCTGTTTTCCTTAGTGCTTGGACTTTGAGGGTGCTCCCCGAGGGTGATGGCAGGTGGTGGTGGCTCAGCATGGCCCTAGACTGCTGGCTCCCTGCTCTGGCCTGGCCTCAGTTTCCTCTCTCATAAAACCGGGAGTGTTGCACTGAAGCCAGGCCTAACCCACAGCTCATCATAGGCTGTTTCCCTGCAATCCTCTCCCCTCCCCACTCCTAGCATGTTTGAGTTGATACACAGAATGACTTTAGAAATGTTGAGTGTATACTTAAAAGTCAAGAAGTTTCATTAAAATCTTAATTTTCGGTTTCTTCAGAGATCAGAAGGTGTGGCAGCTGTGGGTGTGTGCCTTGCAGGCAGTGCTCTGCCTTGGCCCCGTCCTCTGGTAGGTGGGGTGAGCAAGCCCTCCCTCCCCGCCCTTTCAGGTTCACCTCTCCTCGAATTTGGACCCCACAGCAACCTGGAGAGGTACGGCAGGCAGGCCACGAGCAGAGCCCAAGGAGGGTGCAAGGGCCTCCTCAAGGGCTCAGAACCGGGGCTTGGATTTGCACCTTGGGTTATCAGAGCACCGTGGCCACTTGGAGAGAACTATCAGGAGAGGTTCTGACTGTGGGTTTGGATCTGGAGCCAGCCGGACCATAAAGGCCTCAGAGCGGCTGTGCTCTGGCTCCAGGTATAGGGCAGAGCATTCTGTTTCAAGAGACCTTGCTGCCTTGGTTAACATTTGGCTTCTCCAGCCACTTCTCTGTGCCTGTTTCCTCATCTGAAAACTAGAGATAGTAGACTGCACCAATGGGTAGCTGGGAGGAGGAGGCCCCGCCACACTACTGAGGGCTCAGAGCTGGGCCTGGCACATCAGACGCCAGGTATCGTGGTCACCAGAGAGGAAGTCCCCGTCTCATCCACAGCCACCAAGAAGGGTCTCCCCCTATTCCTTACAGGCACAGCTCGTAAGTGTTCAGCTTCTGCTTAGCTCTTCTGATTGCTGCTCAGCTCATCTGACAGGGAAACAGGAAGATTTTCTTAGAGAATTTCCAAGGTGTGGGTGCTCCCAGCTGCTTCCCACAGATGGCTCCTCACACGCATCTATTCAGCAGATGTTTGTGGGGCTCAGGCAGGGCACTCGTGGAACAGATCAGTTTGCTCTCCTACCTGCTGGGAGGAGACGCCCTCATAACCTCGTCCAACGCTAATCACCCCCACAGGCCCCGCCTCCAGCAGGTGACTTTGGACACAATGTGTCCAGCACATGACCTTCTGCAGAACGCATTCAAACCATAGCAGTGATGGTGTGGACACTCTAAACCTCTACAGCAAAGCCCTCCTGTGCACCCAGGGACCTCTTAGAGCTCACTGGACAAGAACGGCCAGCCACAGCCTTTGTTGGGCATTGTACATTTTGTTTTTCTCATGTGGTGTCAGAAAACAAAAGGAACAAATGAAGCTAATGTCGCAGAGTTTTATATACATGGATTTCTACAAAAAATCGGGGCCCTCATAGCACCTGGCTACCTTCCTCTCCTGTGTGGCCCTGATGGCTCCTGCTGGGGAGCTGCTCGCTGGGGAGGGCAGCATGTGCTCCCCTCCTACAGTCCCTATGACTCCAGCTGGGACCCTGGCTTGGGGCGTGGGCTCCTCGAGCCTGCGTCATTGTGCCTTGTTGTCTTTATTGTAGTCAAAGTACATTTCTCTACATCCTCAATCCTCTCAATGGTTGACAGAGAAGAGCCAAGTCAGGCAGGGCTTGGGACTTCAAGGACAGGTAGAAGGGGAATGTGTGTGACCTGTGGTTAGAGAATATTCATAGGTTCTTAATTTGCACCCCCATGCTGGCTTTATTCATTTATGTCTCCCTTGGGGCCCTGTAAGCATTTGAGTTGCTACCTCTGACCTTTTACAATTTAATTTACTATAATTCATGTAACATAAGACTCAATGCATAATGCAGTGGTTCTTAGTATTTGCACAAAGTCTGCAGCCACAGTCACTATTTAGTACCACACCATTTTCATCGCCCTAAGTGGAAGCCTTATGACATTAAGTAGTCACTCTTTACTCCCCAGGCACCGGCAGCCCTGAGTCTATGGCCTGTCTAGAAATCTCCCTATTCTGGCTATTTCTTGTAAATGAAGTTGTAATAATCAGTGGCCTTTTCAGTCTGTCTTTGTCTTCTAGTTTTTTAAAAGTCATCGTCTTGCTAAGTGCAGATTCACCCATGTGGCTGTGTTGGGCACCTCTGTCCCACTGTGCACCTGCTGGCTCAATCTTGGCCCTCCTTGGGTAGCAATGGCCCTGCAGGAACCATCCTTCTGCCTTGCTTGTGCACCTGGCTCTGCCAAGCATCTGGCCACGCTGTGTCTTTGAGAGCCACATGCCCACCCAAGCCGCTTCCTTAACCTGTGGGGCTCACTTTTCAGCCTCTGGCTCAGGCAGCCAGCCATCTCCCTGGTTCTTTCTTCTGAGTTGCTTATGACTCTAATCACTTCTCATTATTTCCAGGTTCCTCCCAGGAACTAGAGATGAGGGGACCTTACTCATGTCTTCAGAAAACCTTTAGTTTTAGGCCATGTCACATACACTTTTTAGGCCAGTCCTCAGAACTCCATAGAGGGTATATGGCTCCCTCTGCATGGTGCATCAGAAGCCCAGTGATGTGAATATAAAACAGCAAAAATGCTGAGTAATACCAATACCAAGTGACTACAGCTTTGCAAACTAGCGCTCGGAGCAGGAAGAAGTCCCTGCTGGGTTCAGGGCACTGGGTGTTTACCACACGCCTGCCCATCACCAAGTAGAGATGTTGGGTTTCTGTGTCCCTTGAGAGTGGAGGCTGCATCTCACACACCTTCCTAAACAGCAGAAATGTGTGTTTGTGAGCCCCAGAGGTGTAAGGTACAGGAAATGGTGAAAACTATGGCAAAAAAAAAAAAAGAAAAAACCCAATTGACACATACCTCTTTCTGAGGGTTGACTTTCTCTCAGTTCCTGAAATGAGTTCAGTGTGGACACTGATAGGACATTTGTCCCCCTGCCCAAGATAGCCTGTTTGCAGGTCTCTGATCTCCCAGAGCGGCGCTAAACTGGGATGCGAGGGACACAGCAGCACAAATCTCTTCTCCTCCTTAAAAGCCCACACGTACCACCAAGTCGAGGGAGTTGAACTGATGTTCAGATTCCAGACTGGCAGGGTGTGCCTGTACCTCTCTGTGTACATGGGTGTGCCTGTGTGCCCACCGCCACAGCCAGGATGGCTACGAGAGACGACATCGGAGAAAAGAGGCCATTTTTTAAATAACAAAAGTCACAAAAGAGAAGAAGAAAACAGAAAAACCAAGACAAATTGAGATGATGGAATAAGAAGGAAACCCAGGTCCAAATATACCAATAATCAGTAAATGGAAGTGGATTAAGCCCATCGATTCAAAGACAGAGGTTATTGCGTTTGATAAACAAGATGAAGCCAAAATCTCAAATCCAGCAATATGCAATCACCAGAGATACAAATAAAGCATGAAGGCCAGAAAAGGTTGAAAATGAAAATGTGGAAACAGAACCATCAGGCAGCCAAGGCGGACTGGTGTTATATCAATCTCAGACTCAAGACAGGAGATGTGACTAGGGAGAGACAGGTCATTATTTAATGAGAAAGGTTCGCCTCCCCAAGATGAGACAGTAGTTCTAAAGGTGGCTCATTTAATAAAATAGCCTCCATGTATTTGATGTAAACTTTGTTAGAAATGGAGAAATCTATCATTATTTGTGGGAGATTTCAGCTATTTTTTCCAATTAGTATTGGATTAAATGGATAAAAAGTCAGCAAAGACAAGAAGGTTCTGAACAGCACAAATAACAAGTTTAATTCAATGGACATAGTTAAATTTTGCAACTAATAGATACTCATTTTTCTCAAGTATACGTTCATTACTTACAGATACCTATCAGTTAAGTGCAGATTTCATGAAAATTCAAAGAGTAATTATGTTGCAGATCTTGTTTCCTGACCATCATGCTTTGAAGTTAGAAATTAATAACCCCCCCAAATTTAAAAAAAAGTATTATTTGGAAATTACAAAGAAATTTCTTAAATAATTAATGGGTCCAAGAAAAATTACTGATGAAACTTTAAAAATACTTACAACTCAGTTATGATAAAAACACCAAATATCAAAACATAGATGGACATTTATATGAGAAATGAAAAAGTCTACAAACTGAAGCAGTCAGTTTCCAGGGCAAGAACTTGGCGGGGGGTGCAAAATTGAATCAAAGGAAGTAGAAGAAAGAGACAATACATATAAGATCATAAATCATAAAAACTTCTCTGTTCTGACAGTTGTTGTTAGAGAGATGCAGAATCAGTGTTGCCAGATCTTTGGTTTTTCAAGAGAAGTCAGAAATACTTAATTCTACAAAAAAAAATTGAAGTATTTGAAATCTCTGATATGGGCTGCAGGCAACATGGCTGTAGGCTGAATTTGGCTTGTACTTGCTTTATGACTCGTAACTCAGCTCTTTTATTAGAAAGAAAACACTTTAGTTGGAAATTTACAGGAAGGTAGGAAAGGACTCCAGCTTGGTGTCTAGCGGGGACACACTCTTTCACAGGGTTCAGGCGGGGACACCCTTAAAGGCAAGAGGCCAGCCCCAAGGGCTGTCTGTGGGCTGGTCGGGATCGCAGGGCGGCGGGGCGGCGCTGGAGTCAGAGCTCTGGAATCCTCATGGCTGCAGGATGGTGCTTTTCTAGGAAACAGTCGTCTGTGGCCCTCTCTCCCTTTCCTGGAATCCAGGTGATCCAGGTTTGAGACAAGGGCTGGAGACTTGTGGGTGCAGCTGAGTGTTCCGGTCAACTTCTTATCCTGATGTCCTCGGTGTGGAAGGAGATAAGATTAACGCAGCGCTGATGAAGGAGCTCCTAGACAGACTGTCCCTGAATGATTAACACGCCGCACTCCGAGCTGAGGAGACAGGTGCCCCGAGGTTTACGGTAACAGAGAGTATGAAACCAAGGTCGAGCTTTGTTCAGCTTTTGGTTGCCTGTTGGGCATCTGTGGCTTCAGGGGAGGAGTCTTGCTCTACAGCAGGAATGACTTTCAAGTCCCTGGCGCAGAAGAAAATACAAATCGTGCATTTAATGTGCAGCAGGTAAAGGCCCAGGTTTCTGCCTGTTTCCTGTTTCCCATCCTCGTGGTGTCTCTGGCTATGTCATGACTCTGGCTATATCACGACTCTGCCATTACCCCGAGAGACTATATCCTTCATCTTAAGGAGGAGCAGACAAAAATCTTTCTCCCTCCCTCTTTCATTATTAAGTATTTCACTCTCTGATTATATGTTCCTGTTGCGTGTTTAAGACCAAGTAGGTAATCAGAATTTACTTTTACCATTAAGGTCAGTCAAGGCTTCTCAGGGATTTCTTTTGGGACCACGTGAAGAGCCTTTGGGGTCCTTGGATCTTTACCACTTGTGTCATCTGTGAGGGTGGGTCCCAGTCTTGCTTGACCTTGTGACTTTCCTTAAAAGCGTGGGTACATCCCCTTCTTTAGTGCCCCTTCTTTTAGCACAATGGACATTAGTTGACTCCTGTCCTCTGGGTCCCACAGTCCCTCTGCTCGAGTGGTTGGGTGACTCGTGAGTCAGTGTTGTTGCAGACCCTTTCACAGCGGTTCTGTTTGTGTCCTGGGTCTTAGCTGACCTTGGAAAGCCAAGGGAGAAAATCTTACCCCTTTTACCTTCCTTAGCTGTGGTCTCCAAGGCTCGGTGGTTGAATACCCAGGTCAGTCATGCCAGTCTTAATCCTGTTGTGGTTTCCTCTGGATGCTGGGGTTCAGTGTTGTATCCCATTTATCTTATAGTGAATGGCCTATGACCTTAAAATACTGTTCAGATTGTCTGTCAGAAGCCATACTGCTGAGGAATGTTAACAGACTGCACTTACAAAGTTTTACACTGGAAATGTAAAACCAAGATGGTAAGACAAAACAAATCCAGTTAGCACAGAGGCTTGAGAAATATCATCTAGTCTAGTTTTGTCAGAATTAGAGTCCTTTTAAATAGAATGTATCTATTTAAATGTGCCTTCAGATGACTAATTTTAGAATGTGCCATGGTTAGGCATGTCTAATCATCCTAGGACATTTACGAACACCACCTGACAAATGACTGTCATTACAAACAGTGTTGGTTTAGAGAGGGAGGAGCAATACATCAAGGTTTCCTCTAACTCCATGCTTTGGAAGGCTCTGCACACGTAGGGTGTCCAATTGCGTCTAGCACACAAAGAAGTCAGCCATAATTAGTATCCCAGCCACACAGAAATTTTTACATATCAACTTAGCCTTTTACTTTTAAGGCAAAATTTACAATCTATAATCATGTAATTATAGCTGTAATCATGTGATTTTTGTATTCAGCAGATCTACAAAGTTTTAACGGTGCTGACAAAAAAAATCAGAGAATTTAGATATGTAGTCATACATCTGTGTGCTAAAAATGTGCAGATAGATGTACAAAGTTTGTTATCCCACTGCCTTCTCACTGCCATAGTTTGTGAAAAATCAGCTGTTAATCCCATTGCGGATCCCACATGGCAAGCACCTTCTCTCTCGCTGCTTTCAGAAGTCTCTGTCTTTTGATAATTTGGTTATAGTGCATCTCAGTGTATATGTCTGAGTTTATCAAATTTGGAGTTTATTGAACTCCTCAGATGAATAGATTCATGTATTTTTTTAAAAATCAAATTCGGGTATTTTGGGGCCATTATTTCTTGAAATATTTTTTCCACCCCCTCTTCTCTCCTCTCTTTCTGGAACTTCCATATGTGTATTTTGGTGTTTCAGATGCTGTTCATTTTTCTTTACTCATTATTTTCTTCTGCTCCTTAGATTGGACAATTGGCCTGTTTTCAAGTTCCTTGTTCCTCAGCCTCTCTCTTCCTATGCTTTTGAAGTCCTTGTTCTGCCTACTCAAATCGGCTATTGAATCCATATGCCAAATTTTTCATTTCAGTTATACTTTCCAGCTCCAAAGTCTTTTTATTCCTTTTATTTCTACATCTTGATTGATATTCTGTTTTACTGATATTGATATTCTCTATTTGGTGAGACATTTTTCTGCTGTCTTACTTTAATTCTTTGTCCATTCTTTCCTTTAGTGATTTGGTCATATTTAAGAAATTGATATAAAGTCCTTATCTACAAAGTCTAATGTCTGGGCTGTATCTAGCTCAATTTCTTTTTATTTCTTTTTTCCCCTGCATGAAAAGGCCATAATTGTTTTGTTTCTTTACATACATCAAGCTTTGGTTGCTGTTGCTGGAAACTAAACATTTGAACGCTGTAATGCAAGGACTCTGGAAATCAGCTTCTCCCTGCATCTCTGGAGTCCGTTTCTGCTTGTTACGGTTGTTGTTGCTTGCTTGTATAGTGGATTTTCTAAGCTGCTTTTGGAAAATCTGCATTTTTTGTCGTGTGTGGTGACTGAAGTCTCTGTTCTGTTAGCTTAGTAACCAGCTAGTCACTTTCGTTTGAATGTCAAGGGGGCCACAGAGGTGAACGGCTGCCCCTGACTTGGTGGACTGGCTACGTGCTGGAGCAATCTCTCAATGCCTAGTCAGGTTATTTACAACTCGGTCTTCGCCTTTGCTTCCTATGTGCCCCAAGCCTGAAGGTCAGCCAGACGTAAAAACTTTGTGTCGTCTCTGCTTTTTTCTGAGTGTTCATCCAGCCTTGGGCATTTGTGTGGCCTTCTGGATCCCCTGGAATACTTTCCGAAGTTCTTATTCCCTCAAGTATCTCCTTCCCCAGCCTCTTCCTTACCTAATTTTTGGATCTGTTTACTATGTACCTTGCCCCAATTATTCTACCTTGCCCCAGGTGGCTCACATCTAATATATTTGACTTCAGATGCTTTTGACAAATGTCATTTGGAAAGCCAGGCCTGGAGAAGCTCCAAGGCAGGTAAAAAGGCAAGCCTCCAGACAGGTCAAAATCCCCAACCACAGTCTTCAGAATGAGGTTCTCATTGCTCTGCCTGGTACCATCAACAGGCACCCGGAGGGCCGCCATCCTGGTAGAACTTCCGGGCTGGGAGGCAGGGAGGTTAGGGTCAGAGTAAGAGTGCTGGCAGGTAAACTGAACCATCCTGGCACTCTTACTGAAATCAGCAGGTTCTTTCTTTATTAAGCATTCTTTTATTGTTGTGAGTTTCTGATTAAATTCTGGAACTTCCAAAATGTTGATTCTCACAGATTTACCACCTTATTTGTTGCTTTGTGGAAGGACAGAGATTTGGAGTTTTGTACTCTATCATTTTGGTGATATTCTCCCCCTTATCACATATGTATTCATTTACCAGAACCAACTTTATATTTTTATTAATTTAGTTCCTTTGAGATCTAGAAGTATTGCTCTTACGTAGCACTATTCCTTCACCCCCCCTTTTTACTATGAACTCTCTACATCTTGTATTATTATTGCCGTTGCACCAAACAGCCGTAATTTAGTGGTATATATAACATAGTTTCATTATTTTACAGTTTGCAAGGCCAGAAGTCTGAAGCAAGACTCATGCGTTGGCAGGCTGTGGTCCTTTGGGAGGCTTGAGGGGCGATCTGCTTCCTCGCCCTTCTCAGTTTCTGGAGGCCCTGTGGATTCTGCGGCTCATTCCTTCCTCCATCTTCAAAGCCAGCAGCATCAGGCCGAGGACTTCTTGCTTGCTGTCTCCACAGTTCTCTCTCTTCTGCCTCCTTTTCGTGCATTCTTCCTTCGTTCTTTCCCCCCATTTGTCCTTCAGTTTGATGTCTCTTTATCTGTTTTCAAGATTTTCCCCTCCTGCCAGCTCAAATACACTGTGTGTTTCTTAGCTATTTTCCTTTTCAACTCCTTTTACCTTTGAGGTCCCTTGTAATCCGTTGGGGCTTCTTGGCTAATACAGAATAAGTTTCATACTATAAAGTCATTTGATTTGAGGCACTAATTTTCCTTTACCATGTAACCTCCATGTATTCGTAGGTTCTGAGGATTAGGACGTGGCCATATCGGAAGGGCTACTGTCCTTCCTACTATACATCTAGATGTTACAAGAACAGTTGTAATGATTACTTTATATACTTATATTTAAATAATCTTAAAAAAGTTTATTTAAAGAAGAGCATGTCTGCATTTATAGTTTGTTACTGTGACCTTTCTATTTGCCATTTCTGGTTCTCGTCACTTTGTTCTTGTGCACTTAAGTTACCATGAGACGTTGTTTTCTTACTCCAGTATAGCTTTGTTCTCACCCACCTCCTTTCTGCAGTTATTATTAAATATATGTATTTCTTTATGATATATGCCCAACAACACAGTTGTGTACATATGGCTTATATTGGTGCTTTTTAAGTCAGTTAAGGGAAGAATTGTATGTTTACTTTACTGAGGCTCTTTGGTTTTGGTGAGTGAACCCGAATACTCTCTCAGTTTTTGTGTATATGGGACTATACTTCACCTTTACTTTGGAAGATTATTTTGCTGGATATACGATTCTTGGCTGGGTCTTTTTCACTTTGATTATGCTACTCTGCTGCCTCTGACGTCCTTCCTTCCCACAAGAAGCCAGTTGTCAATTGCACTGGGATTCCGTCTTATGCAACAAGTCATTTTTCTCTTGCTGCTTTCAGAATTCTTCCTTTTGTCTTTTAGCATTTTTCTATGATGTCTCTGGGTGTGGATCTCTACATTTATCCTACTTTAAGCTTATTGAGTTTCTTGAGTACATAGACTAATGTTTTCATCAAATTTAGGACCTCTTTAGCAACTGTGTCTTCTGTTGTTTCTGCTCCTTTCTCTCGCCCGCCCTTCTGGAGCTCTCATTCCGCCTGTGTGCATGCTCTGAGTGGCATCCCACATTTCTCTTCCATTTTTCTTCATTTTTTCCTCCTCTTTTGTCCTTCAAATTGATGTCTGTTTATCTGTTTTCAAGATTTTCCACTACTGCCAGCTCAAATATACTTTTGTGCTTCTTATTTTCCTTTTCAACTCCAGTATTTCCGTTTGATTTTTTAAGAAATAGTTTCTTTTTCTTTCTTGGTGTTCTTTATTTGATGAGACCTGTCTTTGTAGCTTCTTTGCTTCTCGGAAGCACGGTCTCCTTCACTTCTTCAAATATACTTAAAATGACTACTCTGCAATCTGTGTCTGTTAAATATGACATCTGCGTGCTCTTGCAGGCATGCTCTCTTGGCTGCTTTTTTTCTTGTGAGAGTCGCGCTTTCTTTTTTTGTATGCTTCATTTTTGTTGTTGTGATAGTTGAAAACTAGACATTTTCAGGAGTATGTTATCGAAACCTGGATATGGATTCCTCCTTCCTCTCTCTGGACCGTGTTGTTGTTTGTCTTTATTTGCTCCCTGCCACAGCTAGACTGGTGTGGTGAAGTCTGCTTCCTGTCCGATGGGAAGGCTCTGGCATTTATCCTTGGAAGATGCAGTCTCGGGCCTGGACACAGTTCTCTTGGTTTTAACGGACTTGACCTTCTCTTTTTCTGATCTCTCCAGTAAGCTATCTGCCTAGCTTGGTATTGTGCTAGGCTGTTGATCTCCAGTAATTGATCGGTGATTGCTGTATTATTTTTGACAATGTCCTGGGGCATAGTTGCTACATGATCTGATCTGATTAAATTTGAATAGGGCTGGTTTTGAGGCCAGTCTTTGTGGTTCGTTCTCTGAGAGCAACATTATTAGCTGTTTTTGGTTTTTCTGGTGAGCTGTCCTGTAGTTTAGCTTGCTGCCTTCGTGGAGCCCCCGGCCACCTCTTCAGTGCTTACCACCACCTTCTCCATTGTTTTTAAGCATATGCCCAGGCTTGAACTTGTCCAGGCTCTGTGTCAAATAGAATCCGTCTTTTAGAGAGAGCTTCCAACCCCTGGACTTATGGACTTCTCCTTTCCCCAGGTGGAAATGTGGATGTGGCTGTCCTGGAGGGCTGCTGTTCTGGAGGGGTGGTCTTCAGAGCCACGGTTTTGGGAGGCTGGGTGCCTAGTAGGAGCCCAGCTCAGACCCTTGGGGCATGCTTTTGGAAGAGATGAAGGTATTTTCATGGACCCCTGAGTTAGTGCTCCTGAGAGTTGTTACAAAAGATCAAGCTTGGCCACTCCCCAGCCTCCTTGGCTTGCTGTTCTGCAGAATGATCTCATCCCTACGAAGAGCTCCCGCCGTTGTCGTGCCTTCTGCAAGGAGGCTCTCGCCAGACCTGAGCTGATGCCAACACCATGTCTGTGAACTTCCAGAACTTAGAAGTGCCTGGCTTCAGGTGTTTTGTTATAGCAATAGAAAGTAGGTTAACACGCTGGGTAAAATCGCCAAGACACTGCTCTAGGGATTAGGAAGAAGAGGTAGCCTCTACCTCCCAGTTTGTCACTTCTCAACCCAGAACTGTTTTCCAACAGGCAAGCTGAGGTGAGGGTGACTGGGACCCCAGGATTCTTACCTGGCTTCGGTAGGGGCTGAAGAGCTGAGAGAGTTAGGACGGGGTGGAGGAAGGAGCCACCACCCCCTCAGCCACGCTCACCTGGCGTTTAGCCTCTGCAACCTGGAACTTCAGGGGACCAAGGTGTCTCGGTGAGGTACTGTACCCCTTGATGGGATCCGAAGGCACAGGGAGCCCCATGCTCCGGCTACATCTCCCAGGGTGAGGCTTTCGCTAAACTCAACCAGTCAGGATTGGAAGTGGGAGGAGGAAGCCGGTTATGGATCAAATGCCAGAGATTCCTGCCATTCTTCCCGAGATTTTCTCCTTACCAGATTTAGTACATTTTCTTGAATAAATGGTGTTCCTTTATCAAGTGCAATTACCAGAGACTTTGAATTGTTGACTTTAGTTTACTTTGTAATCATTTTCACCAGTTACGGTTGTTTTGCTGAGAAAGGTGTCCTTTGGGGTTTCTCTTGGAACAGGCAGTTCTCAATCTGTTTTTAGGGTTATGGCAATCATCAAGGGAGAGCACTCTGTCGGGGTCTTAAAAGTGTAACTAACTGATGGAGATCCAAATGCAATTAAGCCACAAAAAGAATTTTCTTGGCATACATGAAGGAGACGGTAGCACAGCCGGCTTGGAGAGGGCTGCCGAGGGTATCTCCCCCTGCTGTCTTTTCTGCCGAGACTTCCTTCTCGGATCGGCTCCTCATGCAGGCAGCTCCAGGCTGGGAGCTTACTGAACCAGGAGGGGAATGTTTTCCTCTCTGTGTCCACATCTCATGGCCTCATGCCACTCACAAGGCCACCTCTGGCCAGTCACTGTGGCAAGGGGGACAAACAGGTAGCAGGTGTGTCCGAGCCGCAGCAGATGAGCGGGGTCTCCTCCAACAGAGTGGGAGACACTGGACCGAACAATCAACACAACAGTTACCCCTTTTAAGAAGTGCAGGTAGGTTGGCACACATACGGTTTTGCATATGGAGACAGTTGAATTACAGTGACTTAATGATATTTTGACTGCATCATGGTCCAAAGCAATATGCATTCAGTTGGAACAGCAGTTCAGATTTTGCCTTGGGATCTTTTCCTGGCCTGCAGTATGTGGTGCATGGCAGTGACGCTGAGCCACGGCTCCGCACAGCCACAAGCCCGTGAGGGGAGGCGCCAAGACGGACTCGGCCGTGCCGCTAAGCAGGAGTGCTCGGTGGGTTAGGTGGGCTCGGCACATCCTTTGGACTTACAGTATTTTTAATATTTGATGGGTTTGTCAGGACATAACCCCAGTGTGAGTTGAGGAGCATCTGTAATTAATTTTCATGCCTCATGAATCTCTGCGGCAAACTCAGAAGTTAAAAACAAACTTTGTAAGAGTTATCTCTTTGACTGCACTTGTCATGCAAAAATGAATGGCCACTTCCTGAAAAACTGAAATAAATTCAAATTGCACAACTAAAACAAAGAGCAAACTTGAATTTGGCCCAGAAGTAAGCTTCTCCAGGAAGGCTGTGATCTTTGGATTTTCATAAATGGAAATTGCAGAATGGCCTCTGACATGGCAATTTTCACGTCATCTCGAACATCAGGTTGATTTTGACTCTGCTTGCGCGGCAGTGAGGTGGAGGACTCTGACTCGGGGAAGTGCGGGATAACAAACCCAGCTGGTAGAGCCGTGTTGGACAGCAGGAGCCGAACTAGGTTGATGTGCTGCCACCTCATTTTCCACAAGCGTGAGGTCAGCTCTGGCAGTGTGTGCCTCGTGGAGGCTGACCAGGGCAGCGAGCAGCCGCCCTGGGTCCATGGTCATGAGCGAAAGCTGCCTGAGACATCGGAAGCGACTGTGGGGTTTCCAGGTGTCTTACAGACTGCTCCTGTTGGCCCAGTGGCAAGGCCTGCAGTGGCGTGGCCTCTGGTTCTGGAATGCTCTTTTTTCCCATTGGCTTACACTTCTGTCCCTTCCTGGTCAAAGGACACTTTGTTCTCCAGCAACTCCCACAAAGGGCCTTGGTTTACCTCATCCATGTAGCTTGTCAGGAAAGCCAACACTCAAGATGAGTCCTCCCATCAAATTCTCCTGAGAGGCATGTCTCCTCCTCTCTCAAAAACCCGGATTTGCCTCCTGAGCTGAACCAGGCTCATCGAGGTTGGTTTCTGCTGTGTCCACAGAGTTGAGATAGGAGTGCTGAGCATCCAGGTTCCTCTTCCCCTCCAGTCCAAACTGGAAGGGGCAGGGCTCGAGCTCTGACTTTGGCCATGTTTCTGCTTTCTCTAGCAGTGACGAAGACTTCGATCAGGGTCTCCAGCACCTTTGTATGCCAGGACTGAGGCAGCAAGGCCCAAGATACGTGGAGCTTCTGCCCCACTGAACAGCATAACTCACACCTTGAACTCACTTGACATAAGATCAAGTTCTGCAAAATTTCCCCCTAATTTGACCATGGAAGCAGCTTCCAAGTTTTCCAGAAAGGACTCGCCAACTAAACTTTTCTTTCCTGACATTATTGATCATACTCTAGAGTCTAGGCCAGTGATGGCAAACCTTTTAGAGACCAACTACCCAAACTGCACCCCAAAACCCACCTATTTATCACAAAGTGCCAACACTGCAATTAAACCTGAATGCTGAAGTTTTAGTTTAGAAAAAAACAGCTATTATCCGATGCCCAGCTGCTGGGGTGACTCGGCTCGTGTGCTGACAGAGGGCTGTGTGTGCCCACTGTGGCATAGGTTGGTCATAGGTTTGCCACCACGGTCTAGACCTTTGTCTTAGTCCATTTTCTGTTGCTATAAAAGAAGCCAAGACTAGATAATTTCTATAAGAATAGAAATTTATTTGTCTTATAGTTCCGAAGGCTGGGAAACCCAAGAGCAGGGCACTGGCATCTGCCCAGCACCTGGCAAGGACTTTCTTGCTGCATAAAACATGGCAGACGTGGTAAGCTCACCAGGCAGAGCTGGAGCTCCTGCAGCAAAGCACTGATCCATCCATCTGTGAATGGCTCCGTCCTGTGTGGGGGCAGAGCCCTCCTGACCCAGTCACCCCCAAAGTGCCCCCTCTGCAGTGCCACTCACAGGATAACAGGTACCACAGATTGTTAGGGTGGAGAACCAAGCTCTGCTGTTTCACAGCACAGTAGACCATTATACTTTATAACAATTTATTTTATAATGTATAAAGAACTAGAAGAGGGATTCACAGGCTCCCAGTGTGATGCTGTGTTGAAGGAGATGGGAAAGCTAATTACTCTGAGCTGATCCTCGTGCATCGTAGACACAGGGTGGAAGAAGGCCAGCTGCTTAACCGGGTACATGTTGTATCCAGTTATCACACTCTACTTCATAAATACACACAATTATAATGTGTCAATTTAAAATGAGACAAAATAATACTCTGCAATATGGATTTAAAAATTAGCTGGGGGATGAGTGCTGGATACCCAGCAGGTGTGAACCAGGAATCTGCTCCATCGAGAGGACGCCGGCTTGTCACCAGTCCTTTGCTCCTGGGGGACGGAGCAGCTCCCCTTCCTGGGGCTTCCTGCAGGCTTAGAAAGAAAGTCTGCAACCCCGGAAGGGTGGGGCCGCTTCATCCTCATCCAAGCCACAGAACAGCCTGGCTGTTTCCGGAGCACGCAGCTTCAGCAAGTTCTCCCAGGAGCACAGCTGCAGTGTGTGCGTTGTCGGATGCTCAAGGCCCTGGCAGCGGAGGGATGGGGGAGCTCCATGTTCAGGCTAAGGAACATCTCTAACATCCACCTTCTCCTGAGCAGCAGCCACATTTCCTGTGTGTTTTAGGAGGGAAAGATGTCTGGGTAAAAGCTTTGTTTGTTTGCTCTTTTGTCAAACACCTTGAAGTATGAAGAAGCCCTGGGCTTTTGTGTCCTGTTAAATTCAAGGATGAAGGAAAAACCAGAGGATACAGATGGCCCAAGTTGCACCCTTTGCTTTGATGTCTCCTGGACAAAACCAGCCACACGGGAGCACAGAGAGGCCAAGCGGCCCTCACCAGCCTTTTCCATCAGCAGAAAACTCTTACAGGCATTCACGGTGACCACTGTGTTGGTCAGCTTTCTATTGCTGTGACAAAATACCTGAGGGAAGAAACTTAAAGGGGGAAAGTTTACCTTGGCACAGCTTCAGCAGGCCCGTGGTCACTGGGTCCATCGCACTGTGCAGGCCTGTGGTGAGGTGGAAGCATTGTGGCGGATGGGCGTGGTGTGGGGCCTGCTCCCTCAGGGCAGCTGGGAGCAGAGAGGGGTAAGGGCTGGCAGCCTCCCCCAGTTTGGTTCTATCTGGGCCCCAGCCTGTTGGACGGTGCTGCCCACATTCAGCAATGGTCCCCCTCAGGTTGCTGTCCTCATGCCATCCTCTCTGGAAACACCTCGGAGACACACCCGCAGTGCACCTTAGAGGTTTCCTGGACATTTCTCAACCCGGCCCACTCGACAGTTGATACTAACCGCCACACGTGGCCTCCACAGCGGTGCTGTGTGCGCCGCACCTGCAAAGCAGCACTTGACCAGCCGGGTCTGGCTCAGCGTTGAGAAGACTCTCGTCTTAGCTCAAGGTACTCTACCAGCAATGCCATGGCCCAGGTGGTTTAAACAACATTTATCATAGGTTTGGGGCCTGGGAAGTTCAGTATCAAGGTACTGGTGGGTTCGGTGTCTTGTGAGGCCCGTGCCTTGGTCCATAGATGGCACCTTCCAGCTGTGGCCTTACATGGTGGAAGGCACAAGGAGCCCTCCGGGGACCCTTTTATAAGGGCACTAATCTCATTCGCGAGGGCCTCGTGACCTTCTTACTGCCGAAGGCCCCTTTTCCAACTGTCGTCCAGGTGAAGGTTAAGTTCCGACATGCAACTTAGGCAGTGGTGGTGGGCGTGCACACAGTCTGTAGCAGATGTCAGAGTGGGGAAAGCCTTTTAAAAACCCTTCACGAGAGGTCTTTGACAGCTGGTCCTTGCTCCCCAGTTCAGGGCCCCTGGCTTTCTGTTCATACTTGGTTAGAACTGGAGGCGCTCAGTGAGGGCCTGAGGATGGGGTTTCCTGGTGGATTTGGTGTGACTCCTGTTTGCCCCCAGGGAAGTGGCTGGAACGTCAGGACTGGTGTCCATCTTCCCCAGCACCAGAAGAGAATGCCTGGCCTTAGGTGCTCAAAGGGAGGGAATGACTCCCAGGTGTAAAGTCCAGGGAGCAGAGGGAGGGATGGTCCCCATCGTGGCTCCCAGGGCAGCCCTGGCCTTGAGCAGGATTTGCGCCGACTTCCAGGCAGAGTGTTGCAGGGGGTGTGAGTGACATCTCACAGGATGCAGCAGCATCTAAACTCTAGAGTGTGGCGAGGGCTCCAAGCTGGTTGCTGTTTCGGGGCTGGGTGAACTGGGGGGTGCTCGCCCATCTGCTCAGTGTCAGAGAAAGGGCGGAGCCTGAGGGAGAGGGGTGCGTGGCCAGTGGGTGGTCGGGTCTCCCAGGAGCTCTGCCCGGGGGCAGGGTGGGAATGAGGTCTGTGCCCTGACAGCTGTTCTGTAGATCAATCCTGACAACCTGGCACAGAGGGCCAAGTGGATTCCCTACAGCTTCTGAGCTGACGGTCTTGGAACTTGCTTTCCTGAGGGCGAAAGGTTCAGCTTCATTACACACACTCCAAGCATTTTATGAGACAGGGCTGAGCTTGTGTGCTTGCTCCTGTTTATGCCTCCATTCTGCTGTGCTTCAGCTTTATCATTGAGCGCCTCCTTCTGGCCAGGGCAGGTGCCCAGAGGTGAATCTGACTTATTTTTCGCTCTGGAGCTTGTTGTCTTGGTGAATGAGACTTGGAGACTGATGAATTTGTAATTGCATGTGGGCAGTGTTTTAACACAACAAAGTACAAGTGCTGTGAGAATCTTAACATAGAGAGGAACTTGTCCTTTGCAAGGGTGATGAACTAGGGTAGAGAGCTGGGTTTTGAAGACTGAGTAGGAGTCCGCCAAAGCCTTTGTCCATTTTCTATTAGTATAATTGAATATTGCAGACTGGATAATTGATAGACAATGGAAGTCTGCTTGGCTCATGATTCTGGAGCTTGGGAAGTCCAGTGTCATGGCACCGGCATGTGGGGCAGGCCTTCTGCTGCATCATAGCAAGGCAGAGGGCGTCATGTGGCCTGAAGAGCAAGTGTGCTAATTCCAGTCCCTTCTCATCTTCATCCAGAGCTGCTAATGCTGTCATGGGGGCCCCTCCTCGTGGCCTTATTTAACCCTAATTATCTCCCCCCAAGGGCGCCACCTCCAAATACAATTACCATGACTTTAGGGGTTACATTTGCAGCACATGCACATCTGGGGAGCACATTCTAACCCCAGCAGCCAGAGAGAGCAGGAGATGGGCACTGTGGGCAGAGCTGACCCAGACGGGCAGCTGCGAGGGCATCGCAGGAATGTCAAGTCTGCTGAGAGCAGGTGAGCGGTGTGGAGCAGGGCCTGGGGCCCTCGTGAAGTGCTGTGTTGGTTAGGAGCTCTAGCCAGTGTGGTCTGGGCGAGTCCCAGGGGTGGGAGCAGACGAGCTGAGGGCCGTGTGGAGGCTGTGGCCTTCCAGGTGGAGGAGATGAGGGCCAGCCCATCCCAGATGGAAGAGAAGGGCCATCGAGGGCAGGACCGCTGGGAGGTGGAGCCAAGACAGGTCAGTGGTCACGGAACCCTTGCTGTGTTTAATAACGGGCTCAGAGTGATGGAGCTGTGTCCTTGGCAGTTTGCTTGTACCAGAGAAAAGTTGCAAAGTGCTTGCTCTAAATGAAAAGGTGACAGTGCAATAAAATATTTTAGGAGAAGGACCTCATTCACTAATTTGTGTCACAGTGTATCATTATAATTGTTCTATGTTATTATTATTGCTAATCTCATTGTACATAATACAATAAATTAAGTACTTAATTTAAGTACCTAATGCTATAAATAAAGCTTTATCGTAAGTATGTATGTATATGAAAGACACGGTGTATACCGGGTTCCGTACTGTGCAAGGTTTCAGGCATCCGAGGAATGTCTTGGCGTGTGTGTGTGTGTGTGTGTGTGTGTGTGTGTGTGTGGTTCACATCAGAGTGTGTTCGCAGGCGGAGCTTCTGGAAGTCAACTAGACTACATGGCGCCTTATTCGTCAGTGGATTGACCCACAGATCAGCCCTCATTTGAAGGGCTGTCAGGAGGTGGGGTCTGGCTGGAAGAAGGTCACAGGGTGTGACCTGAAGGGTGTGTCTCTGCCCCGGCTCCTCCCTTTGCTGTCTGCTTCCTGGTCTCGGCTGCGGAAGCAGCTTTCCCACCCCGCCAACCCTCCCACTGTGCTATTAGTGTGTAGGCCTGCCAGCCATGGACTGAAACTTCTGAAATGGTGAGCCGAATTAAACCTCTCTTGCTTTAATTTGTGGGTATTGGGCATTGTGATGAAAAAGTGACTAAGATGGCCTGTGTCCCTCACCAGAAAGTGGGCGCTGCCTGTCCCCTTTCACAGTCAGGGCAGGTGGCACTGATGTTGTTTGGTCAGTATTTAATCAGGATCACCTGAAAAGAAACATGCCCATCATCTGGGCTTTGCAGACTTGCACACAGACATAATGGCCTTTCCTTCCCAAATGGGTAGTTACCTGCCACTCGGCAAAGTATTTTCTATATTCGATTGACTCAGTATATTTGCTGAAAAACACAGTGAACAGGTTTCTTTTCTCCCTCAGAACAGTAATTATTTTTCATCCACTTTTAATAAGAGCTAACATTTTAAACTTTTGTTTCAGAGGTGCGGTGACTTGTTAGATATTTTATGCTTTTACTTTTTTTTAGTTTTTTGTTTTTGCAGGGCTGGGGATCAAACTCAGGCTTTATGCAAAGTAAGCAAGCACTCTGTCACTGAGCTACTCCCTCAGCCCTTTTTATTTTTAAATTTTGGGACCGAGTCTTGCTAAACTGCACAGACTGGCCTTGAACTGGTGCTCTTCTTGCCTCAGCCTCCCGAGCAGCTGGGATTACAGGCGTGCGCCACCAGGCCTAGATTAGTTTATGCTTTTAGTTAGCCCAATGAACAAAAATATTCTAACTTTAAACATTTGAATCGTAAATATATTGTGCAATTTTAATGAAAAAAATGTAAGAAGAATGTGTATAAGCTTAATCATGGGGATTAACAGTTCAACAGCTCTTTATTTTTATAAAAACAAAGAGTAAAAAAAAAAGTGCTAGCAACGGAATCAAGCAAAAAAATAATGACAACTGTAAGGCATTTAGGTACTTTACGAATCTAATCATCTTAGCCTGACACAGACACACGTGAGTACGTTCTTAACAGGAGTCAGGTTTGCTCTATTTTACAATTTAAGAAACTGAGAAATATTTTTTAAGAATTAGTGACTTGCTTAAAATGTCCAATTTAAAGCTAGGATGAATGTTAAAAAATGTCATCTGGGAGCATCAACTTTACTTTAAAAAGATGTTTAGGTGAGTGTTCCTTATTCTAAATACTTGAAGTCAGAGGTGTTTCGGATTTCAGATTTTGAAACATTTGCATAATGAAATCTCTTGATGATAGGACTGAAGTTTACATCCAAAATTCATTTATGTTTTGTGTGCACCTTATACAGACAGCCCAAAGGTGATTTCATACAGTATTCTCATGTACCTGCGTTTTGACTGAGTCCTGTCACATGAGGTCACAGATGGAAATTTCTACTTGTGACGTCACATGCGACCTGAAAAATTTCAGAGTTTGGAGCATTTCAGATTTGGGGTTTTCAGGATAGGAATGCCCAGTGTGTACAATATTTCAAATGTAAAATTTACATATTTTAAAGACATAATACAAGAGCAGTAACAATGTCCTAGTGTTTTAGTAGGTTGCTATGGGTTCTGCTTTATCTTCCTGGCAAATTGGTTGATTTCCTGTTTTTTATGGAAATTTGGATAAAAAATCCACTACATGGATCAAACAGGGACCACAATGATTTAAGTGATTTGGATCCAAAGACAGTTTTGGAACCACATCATTTGTGAGATAGAAACCATGTCATTGTATACCCATTTCTCATTTGATTTGCTTGGGGAGCTTAGATCCTGTATTTCTCAATGGATGGAAGTGCCTCCTGAGATGCCCAGCTCTGCTGGAAACTGAATGAGTGTGCAGTTTGTAACCCAGGATTGCAATGCTTGCCCTTTTTGATGAGTTGTGGTCACACCTGGTAACATGTAGGTAATTCCTCTTACAAAGAACTTCCTTTTTTTGTAATTTTTAAAAACATTTTTATTAAGATATATTTGATAAACCAGGGGCTGAGCATATGTGATATGTATAGTAAATTTGGATATCTACAAACATCTGTAATACCGTCACCGCGACCAAGGTAATAGATGTATGCAGTGGTGCCTAAAGTTTCCTTGTGTCCTACATCCCTTGCCCCTGGAGCCCCATGAGATCTGCCCTCTTAGGTTTTAAAGTGCACAATACTGTATTGTTAACTTTAGGCATAATGATGTGCAGCAGATCTCTAGAATTTACTCATCTATTATAACTAAAACTTGGTACTCATTGAGAAGTAACCCCCATCTCCCCTCCCTTCATCCCCTGGCAACCATTATTGCATAATCTGCTTTTACGTATTTGACTGTTATAGATACTGTAGCCCTGCTTCTGTCTACAGCAGATACATTCCAAGACATTCTGTGCATGCCCAGAACTGGGGAGAACACTGAACCCTGCAGGCACTGTTTTTTTTTTTCTTCTCTACACATCTGTGCCTATAATAAAGTTTCATTCATAAATTAGATGCAATAAGAGATAAACTACAGCAACAATAAATAAAACAGAACAATCATAACATTGTACTGGAGTAAAAGTTATTTAAAACTTATGAATTGTTTGTTTCTGTAACTTTCTACTTACATTTCGGACCCACTGTTGGCCAAGAAGTAACTAAAACAACTTCAAGCATGCAATAAAGGTGGCCCGAACAGAGCTGAGCACCCTGCAGGCAGAGCCTCTGGCCACACTCTCCTTCCCTGGCAGGACGGAGCTCAGAGGCGTCAGGCCTCACACACTCTGTGCCATGTGCACAGACCTCCCAGAGCGCTACGACAGGACTGTACAGCTGAAAGGTCTCTTCCTGGCCTCTGCAGAAGCGGATCCTGGGGTGTATAAGTGAATGGCCACAAGACCAGGCTGCCCAGGGGATATCTTGAGGGAGCTGGTCTTGAGGGTGCCCAGGGCGAGATGAGTGCTCCAGAGGGGGCGGCCAGGCTGGACTTTCAGCTCCACCCTGCCCACACTGCCCTCCCGAACTCGCTCTCATCCTGCCTGCCTGCTCCACCCACCTATATGTTCTGCCCACGCAGCTCCTCTGCCTGCCTGCCCAGCCCCTGGCCGGCTCTGTCCCTCCCGCTCTGCTCATCCGCCCTGCCCACAGGGACCTCCTCTTGCTAAACCACTTAATCCTGTGATATATTTCTGCTGGCAGGCCCAGCCCATCGATCCTGACCCTCAGGGATTTGATTACGGTGTTGTCTAACAAAGTCAAAAGCAGATTTCCATGAGAGGTCTATAGTTAAGCAATTATGATGCTTTGGCGTTGTGTGCCAAAGCACAGGAATGTAGCGGGTAGGGATGTCAGGAGAAAAGGTCAGAAAATTAAATTAGAGAGCAGGAAGGTTAGCATTAGCAAGAGAGGCCTGCCTGGCTGGCAGGGAATCCCAGCAGACTAGAGAGCCCTGAGAAAGGGGAGTTGTGAAAATGAACAATTTCACGCTTAATCACGATTTCCCATAAGGTACTTAAGGAATGATGATGCTGGCTGAACTTGGACAATTAGCATAATTAAACATTCATGGTGCCTGTGGCCCATTTCCTGCCTGGGGATATCTTTGGAAGCAGAAGTGATTCTTTCTTCTTGGAGGTGATTTCAAGAGCAGCTTGCGGAGGAAGGTTTCCTGGAGGGCTAGATCTTGAGGTGTACCAGAGCCCTGCGTGGAGGCGGGACCCCTAACGAGGGGCTGGTGGAAGGCTGGCTGTCTATCCTGACCTGGGTGCTATGGGGACAGGCGGGGTCTGATCTTGGTGATCTGTTCCCATACTCGGTCGATTCCCAGCCATTTGATCTGATTCTCTGTCACCTCTTTTCTTTCAGTTCTCTTATAAGGGGACCTTAATGACCCCTTGATTTCACTGAGCCCCAGCTTTTTCATGTCCATTAAATGTTTACTCTGATGACTATTGTCAGGACTAGGATCCCTGTGTTTCAGATGGGGATACAGAGGCTCAGAGAGGGAGGGTGACTTGGCCTTGTCACGTAGCTGTGTGCTGTGATCAGAACACAGGGCTGCTGCCAGTTTGTTCCCTCTCACCTTTCAGATGAGGGTGGGGAGTGCAGGGCATCCCCAAACCAATGGGAGCTCATCACAGAAGGGGCGCCGGCTTCCTAATAGGGTGGCAATGAATGCTGAATGAGGTGAGAGGGCAGAGGTGCTGCCCTGGGGCCTGGCACCCTGCAGGTGCTCTCTTGGGTGCTTAAGAACGACACAGAGTGATGTCTGTTGGGTCTGGTTGACGGGGTTTCTGCTGGCGTCAGGGCAGGGATGGCAGGCCCACCTGTTCTGGTGGGCACCTGGGCTGGGGCACCCCCAGGTTCCAGCACCCTGCCTTTGCCGCTCTGAGACAGGGGTCTTAGGGAGGCGAGGCAGCAACTATGGCCTGAGATGGAGACGCCCTTCTGTGTCATACCCAGGCTGGCCTTCGGGTGGTGGCAGGTGGGGGAGGTGGAGCAAGTCTGTCCCAAGCCTGCCGGCTGGCTGCACAGGATGGACAGGCTGGAATGTGGAGAGGTTGGTGTAGGGAGGGAGTGTTGGTACCAGCTCTGCTTGCTTGGCTCAGGTTGCTTTGGCGTTCTTTATCTGACTCGTCCTGGAAACAGCCCCACTGGGACCTCGCCAGACCACTGCCAGCCCTGCCCCCGCTGGGTGCTCCAGACCCTCGGACTTGAGTGGGAGTGGATGCCCTTGCTGTGGGTCCCCATGGGAGTATCAGGCCTGGCATGTCCCGAAAGGCCTTCGCCTCGTTCTGCACGGTTCCCACCTGAGGCCCCATCACAGCAGAGGCTTCCCAGTGTCTCCAGGTGCCGGGAGCCTCTCCGTCTGCTCCTTTCCTGCACCTGGCCACACTCCGCCTGTTCTGTGTGTGCTTCGTCCCTCCCTCCTCCAGTCCCGTTTCCCAGTCTCCTCACCAAGGCCAGGGCTGCCCCATCATATCTGCCTCTTGCCCAGAACCTCCAGTCCCTCCCCAAGTCCTCCTTCATACAGCCCCAGCCTCTTGATGGCCTTCTGCTCTCCTGCCCGCCTCTCTTCGCATCATGTAGGTCCTCCCTCTGCATTTGCGTTCTTTCAGGACCCTTTCCACCCTTTCTAGGGGTCGTGGACACCCTTTCCACTCACCTACCTGGGGTGGGAGGGTTAAAGCCTCCTCGTAGGCCTCCACAGCCCTGTGCTTGCTTCTCGCATGTCAGGGGCCCCCAGTTCGGGGGGCATCTGGAGGCAGGAATGCTGTGTGGTCCCAGCTTGCATGGCCTCCTGCTCCCCTGGAAGGCACAGATTGGCCCTTGCACCCAGCTGGTCACTGTCCATCCCCCCAACAGCTTGATGGCAGCAGGCTCAGCCCCTGCTCCTGAAGGGCCACAGCTGGGGCCCCACAGCCTTCACATCCTGCCATGCCGCAGGCCAGCCGAGGAGCAGGGTGCCAGGCCACTATGTCGCAGGTCTTCACAGCTGGGGGCCTTGCCGGCTGGCAGGCGACTCTTCCTGGTTGCCATGTGGACGGCCGCTGGGAGCCACGCACAGCCAGGGGATCACTCAGCCCCCTTCGCCTTCCCTTGGATGAGGCCACCCCTGGCTGCCACCAAGAGTCAGGGCTTTTCCTGCCAGATGCGACTCACTTTGTGGACGGAGCAGAGCAGCCATCCGAAACACCGGGCAGTGGGTCAGCCCCAACTGCACGCTGCTGCGCCTGCCTCCCCCATCTTCCCTGCCGCCATCCGCCACTTACCTCTTCTGTGTGCTGTCAGGGTGTTCTCAGCACATACAGATAGATGGGGGGGGTGTGTGTGCACGTGCACATGTATGTACATGTGTGTAATAATATCTGGCTCGAAGGATTTGTTTTGTGTTTTTATTATTTTCCATAAATGCTAGTGTTAGTCTCTGTGTCTAGATGTCCCCCTAAAGCCTCGTGTGGTCATAGGTGGGGTGTTTTCAGAGGTGGATCTAGAGTGTGTGATTACTAATTTAGTGCCCTGGTTGGTGTGGCGTGACTCTGCTGGGATGGAGGATGTGACACCAGGATGAAGGGTGGGAGTGCTGCCCACCCTGAGGGCAGAGCCCGGATGAGACGTAAGGGAC
>PVJO010016155.1:0-42882 GCA_004026905.1 Hystrix cristata | reverse complement strand
CAGTTATGGTTTCTCATATCAGAGAAACAATTCGATGTGTGCTCATGAGTGTCTGATTTATTTCACTTAAGAGTATGTTCTCAAGAAACATCCATTTGTATATGAATGACTCTAGTTTATCCTTTTTTATGGCAGTGTAGTACTCCATTGTGTAGAAAAACCACATTTTCTTTAGCCATTCGTTGGTTGTTGGGCATTTGGGTTGTTTCCAAGATTCAGCTATTACAAATTGTGTTGCTATGAACGTGGTGGTGCATACGTCCTTGTGGTATGATGATTTTAATTCATCTGGGAAGATCCCCAGTAGGGGAATAGCTGGGTCAAATGGAACCTCCAGTTGTAGTTTTTTGAGGAATCTCCATATTGATTTCCACAGTGGTTGGACCAGTCTACATTCCCACCAAGAGTGGAGGAGTGTTCCTTTTTCCCCACAGCCCCGCCAGCATTTATTATTGGTTGATTTTTCCATATACGTGGTTCTTTCTGGAGTGAGGTGGAATCTTAACGTTGTTTTGATTTGCCTCTCTCGAATGACTAGTCATGTTGAACATTTCTTCATATATTTATTTGCCATTTTTATTTCTTTGTCTGAGAAATGTTTATTCATTTCATTTGCCCATTTTTGGATTGGGTCTCTAAATTTGGGAGGTTTAATTATTTTGAGTTCTTTGTATATTCTAGATGTTAGACCTTTGTCTGATGGATAGCTAGCAAAAATTTTTCCCAGTCTGTGGGTTTTCGCCCTACTCTATTGGTGATTTCTTTTGCGGTGCAAAAGCTTTTTAGTAGCATGTGGTAAACCATACTAAAATTTGATGAAACTAGGAAAATACAAAAGTAAATATAAACATATAACACCAAAGACAGCCTTATTTGATCATTTTTGCATCTACACTATGGGACCTCCAGCTTCCTTCCCTCCCTTCCTGATGATCAAGAACAGCATGGCCTCTGGGAGACAAGCATCACCTACACAAGGCTAAGAGAAAGCCTTAAAGCAGAGTCCGCACCTCCTCATTTGCTGCCCCTCACCCACATCACATGCTCAGCCTAGTTTGCCTCTTTTTATTAAACTATGTGTTACAAACCAGAGATGGGTGAAGAGGAGAAGACCACACATATGCAACGGCAGCTGCGGCAGGCTGGGTAGTCTTGGAAGCAGATCAAAAACCAAATAAAAAATGCAAGTGATTCTTGGGAAAGTGTCAGTGACACATGGAGGGGACATGAAGCAGTAAAAGCTATGAAATTCCCCAACCACGATGTGGTTCTGACACTTGGGAAAGAAAGAGAAGGAAAGGGGATCAGGCAGAAAAAGACTCAGATGTCATTGCAACTCTGAGAAAGCTGGAGCCATGCCAAAGGGGAGTGCCATTCAAGGGGTCCCCGGAGGGTAGAAATGGACCAGCTCCACTCCCTGGCTGTGTTAAATGATTAGCTAGGAGCAGTCTGGGGAAGGCGGGCCGCAGCACAACTGCTGTGACTGCTGGAGGTGCCTCCCAACAGGTTCTTTTCTGCAGGGAGAGTTCACTGGTGCACCTCTGTGGCTGATGTGTGGCTTCAGAACTTCTTTCTAAAAGTGACCTAAAATGCCAGTCTGCTAGGAATGGAGAATTTAAAGTCAATGTCATGTATTCCTTTACTTCACTAGTTCTTAACCTCCCACCATTTTGTCCCCCAAGGATATCTGGGAATGTCTGATGACTTTTGGATTATCACATGTGTCAGGGGCTTTGGGAGAGGTTGAAAGCATCTCTGGTGACATTCAGTGAGTAGACATCACAGACGCCACAGTGCACAGGACAGCCGTCTGCAGCAAAGACTGAAAGAATAATCTGGTTTAAAATGTCAGGGATGCTCTGGTTAAGGAATTGTGCTTTACATAGAATTGAAAAAAATACCAAGTACATTTCAGTGAACGTAAGTAGTCCTTTTTATATCAAGGAAGGCAAAGCAGTGGGGAAGAATGAGCGTAGAGAAGCTAACCACACGTGGCACATCATTGTATGAGCAGACAGCATTGTAGACCTAAGATTCTACCTCATCCTCTGCTCATTTCTTCTCTCAGTGTACAGGTTATAAAATAATTCACACACACACAAAGTAGTATGAAGACAGAACACCATATGCCCTCAAGAGTACAGCTCCATCTACTAGTTGTTGGTATGCATTGTTCTCATTGACCACAAGACTGAGGGAGGACTATCTTTTTTTGTTCAAAGAGAAGAAAATGTCGTAAAACTGAATCTTTTTATGCAACACATACCATGTGCTTCATAGAGTCACCACTCTAATTTAAAACATAATTGTTCAATAAGTTTCAGTTATGGGTGGGGATAATAAAACCCCTATTTTCTATTCTTTCCAGCGCCCAAACACTGTCTTCTTTATGCCAGGTCTTTAGGGGTGAAACTGTAGCTTTGAAAATGTACTGGGACCTGTCCACTGACAGATCACTCTCAGGGCCAAGATTGGAATTTCTCAGAGTAGATAGGAGAATAAGAGTCTTGGAAATAATTTATTCGAAAATATGAAAGTACCCCAGAACATGAGATCATACTTGGCAGCTTAGAAAAAGAAACAGAATGGGCTATTATGCTCCCAATGTGAGAAAACATGGTTGGCCTTTTGAGAACTCAGATGAAGGTTGCAAGAAAAAAATCAGACACAGAAATTTTTTAAAGGAAAATAGAAAAACCTGTTAGATCACCTGCCTCTGGCCCACCATCATGCCCACTGAGGCACAGTAACATTACTGCCAGTTAATAGTTCTGGGGAAAGGTGAATTGAAAAGGATCACCTAAATGGAAGGGTAAAGGTGCCTGTTTCACTCTTGTTCCACTTAATTGCAAATAATTTTGAGAGAAAAGTTTCATAGATGTCTAAGAGAATAAATAGAGACAGTAAGCAGAGTTATAAGACAAATTTCTTGGCTCATGAACTTATTTGAAAACCAGGTATGGCCTTATACTTAGCATGGTACAAAGGCCAGTGAAGTTATTACAACCTGATAATAAACTTATAGAACATCTCTCTCCTCTATAGCTAATGTGGACTTTACTCCCAAGAGGGGAAAAATCTAGTATCGGTTTCCAATAGGAACCTGGCTCCCACTCATGGCACACATCCAAGAAACTAAGCTTCTCGCTGTGAGCCTCTTACCTTATGTAAGGAAGGGTATGTGCTTAGTCTCTGGAGGTTAGGACGAACTATGGGTTTTTAAACTTAGCTGGGCCATTTAAATCTTTATAAGATTCAACAAAAAAAAATTGCCTGACTTTTTTAAGTCCGTAGGACAAAGGGATCAATTTGGAAGTCAGAGAATTTGGAGACCATTGTTCTACTGATGCTACAACCTTGACAAGTGAGGTCATTGCAGAGCCTAGGCGTCTTTCTGCCTTCCGTCTTGCCTTACTTAGCAGGAAATAAGTGCAATAACAGAAATAAATCCCTTCGGCTCTTTGAAAAGCAAGATGCACTGGAAGAAAGACTTTTTTGGATAATTTCCCCTACTGTAAAGGTCTTAGATCTGAAGGGCAGTAGGAACAAAAACTGCAAGTCCCCCTTGCTGTGCGTCTGCTCACATTCCCTTTTTGATTGTTCCCCTTGACCAAAAAACATAGAGTGCAAATGTGTGCTCTTAGATGCAGGAAAAACAAACATCCACCAGCTTCGGAGGAGCCTTCAGCTTTTGAAGCAACAGCCTCATGTAATAGACTACATTGTTTACATGATTCACTACACCTTTTGACACTCTTCACAAATCAAGTCTGATTGGGTTTCTCATTGAAGCGATCTGACAGCCTAACCAAGAGGCCTCCTGGGGCTGTGCTTTTTTTTCTTAGTAATGGATAAAAACAAGCACAGAAAACAGTCAGTTTGGAAGTGGTAGTATCCAAACTTAGTTTTCTTTTTTATTTATTGTCATGCAATTGCTTCTTTAACCCACTCTATTGATCTTGAGTGGGAAGTGGAGGGGGTTGGATGAGAGGAGCATTGCTTTGAGTCAACCATCTGTGGTTTGGTCCTGAGGGAAAGAAACAAATAGTCCCAACCCAGAAGAACAGGGAGAGGGGGGCTTAAAAAATGGAAGATTGACTGGTTTGCAAGGGATCCCAGTGGAGTCCTGCTTACACTAGAGCATCATTTAAGCCTATGTTCTTCCATCCACCTTGTTTGCAGTAAATAGCTGCCCATTATGTCAGGTCAGGCAAGTGCGGGGACGTCACAGCTCGGTGGTCGTGATATGCCCACAGAGCAGCCAGAAGGTTTCCCCAGAGAGCAAATACGTGTGTCAAGTTCTGGAGCCGTCAAGGTTCTAAGAGACAGCTCATCTTGAGGCTTTAAAACATGCAAGCTGTCCGTGCTTGCTTCTCTCTCCTCCCCGCTTCCCTCTCCCTCCGTCCCACCCTTTCCTCACTTAGTGCCCTCCCCCAGTCGTTTTTCCTCTTGACAATCTGTTTGAAAGAAGACAGATGCTGGAGCAGTTTTCCTTAAAATGGCTCTAATTCCATAAGGTGCAATTCACCAAACACAACTCTGTCCATCTTGTGAAAAGGCTAAGATCCTCAGGCAGCCCCATTTATTATTTGTCTTGACACTAACACAAATATTTTCAGATGGGTTGGAGGCTGTCACTTTACTATCCTTATGTTCTTTGCCCTCAATAAATAAGACACATTAAAGTTCTTAAAGGCAAACAAAGAACTGTATCCTGGGTACCATTTGTCCTGCAGTTGCCATGTTTAATTGAACATTTTATAGCACTCTAATGTCATGTCAGGTTCTTAATGTGACATGTGTTCTTCTCCTACATTATCAGGGGCTAAGAACATCACAGAATCGTCCTTGGATTCGCGTGTATGAGAAATAAGATTTATCCTGTGAGCGTCACTGAATCATTTATGAGTTCCCTTATCTTACCCAGGCAATTTTATAACTTGTAAATGGCCCCTGTGGTCTGCTGTCTGGATTTTTGTTTACTGTAAAATCCCAAAATAGTATGACTATTTTCAAGATAGCAAACTAAATTTTGCTGCAGTATAGAATTACTCTGTATCTGTCCTTTATTTTCCCATTTGTTGGTCCCAGATATGAGGCATGGAACCAATTTAGGGGTGGGGGTGTGAGTGTATGACATTTTAGAATATGCAGTCATTTTAGAACAGGGCAGAGGTGACAGCCAGTATCTGCTAAACCTCATAAAGTAATTATAGTGCTGGGCAATTATCATTAGAGAATGTGGCCCTGTACAGAGCTGACCAACGAAAGGACCGCGACCTGCTTATTTTCCAACAGAAATTAGCTTTGTTGCAAGAAAGCACACACCTAGCATTGAAAAAGTACAGGACACTGGCTAAAGCAACAAGGGATTAACTCTATTTCAATAAGAAAAACAAGCATGAAGGTTAAAGGTGAGGATTGGAAGGAGAATTCCAGGAAGCTGTGTTTTTATTGTGTCATTTTCAATGAGGGAAACTTTATGAAGTGGACAGATGGGCAATGAGTGCTTGAAGGAGAGAGCGCCAGCTCCTGGCATCCTAAGTCCCACCACAGGCGGGTCCTCAGCACTGCACAGAGTCCTGGGAGTGCTTACTAATCAACACAATTTCCTTCAGCTCAGATATGGACTAAATTTAAACATATCACAGGGATGTCTTATACAGACAATGTGGTCTTCACTAGCACACAAGCCATAGCGTAATATTCTCCCTAGAGTAATCTGAATTTTTCTGTTTTTCTGGCAATAAAGACAATATTTATTTCTCATGTATATTTATTTGTGGATGACTGCATGAACTTTTAAATGTTCCATGTAATGTATAAAATGTATGAATGTTTCTTTTAATCAAAAGAATATACTCAATTTTTCAAAAATTCTTTTAAAAACTCAATCATAAAAAAAAAAAAAACTCAATCATAATCCAAACATTGAAAGCAATTTTTAAATGTTTTTGCATAGGAGGTGCTACAACACATTTAATTGCATCTGGATTCCATGGCTGCCTCTGTCATTTTTCTCTCAAGTCTCAGTTTACTTATCTGTAAAGAGGAAATAATGATACTCAATGGTAATTATGCCTTCTAATAAAGACTAAATAGGGAGTGTCTAATCTTGTTCCTACAACATTTATATGCACTAAATAAATACCTACTGTTATTGCTTTCATTATTATCACATACATATGAATTTGATTTGTGCAACACTAGAAAAGATAGTACAGAAAATTTTGCAGATATCTTAGCACTTTTCTTTAACTTTCAATCATAGATCCCGATAGTGGTAAGTAGGAGTGGGCGGTTGGCTACAGTCTCCATAAGTATTGAGTGTTTACCATGCATTAGAACTATGAAAAATTGCAAGGGAGATAACAAATACTCCAGCTCAGTGGTCAAGGCTGTTTACACTCAGAATTGAAAAATCTCAATCCTCAAATTCATACAAAACTTCCCAGTAAGTTTTCAAGATGTGGGGATGCTCTGGATTCCATTCTTCTATAATCTACCCTTCATGGATTAGGAAAACCAGTGTCTCCTTAATTCAATTCATCATAAAGGGAGGCTGACAGACCCATTCCTATTTTTTTTATCCCTTGTAGTCATTGTAGAAACCTCTGTTATTAAAATATTTTTCACACATGAACAATTCATATCATGCCTATAATAAATTTTCCATTTTCCCCAAGATGCAAATGTGAGAAACATCAAAGAAATTCAATTATAAAAGCCTACGCTCATTCAGTTAAGGACAGGAAAATTTATTATGGGTTTCTATTTGCCATGTTTCACATGAGCATAAATGAATTCAATTTCAAAGTATCAACTCTATCCTAATAGGTTTTGACTGGACTAAACACAAGCATCTTGACATATATGAGAAGATACAGCCCTACAAACATGGTTAAGAATGAAGATTTTTATGGAAAGAATTTAAATACCTAGATGCATTAAGTGATCTGACTCTAACCATATTTATTTAAGCAAGGAAGATGTGAGAAAGGACAATTTCAGTTTTGGTGGGTGATTTTATGTTGTCCTACTTTAAATATCCAATCTTATCTGAGAAAGAAGCAGGAGGATATGCCTCCCACCATTCTACTGGGCATCTATTTGTTTCTTAAAGAATTCTGCATGGTTCCTCTGCTCTGGCTGCCACATGAGGAATACTGGTGTGAGCTCATGTGTCTGCATGTGTAGACTGTGCCTTCCTTGTAATGGGTTGTATTATAAGCAAGCCCCATAGTATATCCTTTCTCTAAAAGGTCTTCCCTCTAGTCACATTACAGGAGGAAACATGAGGTAGAAGTTTTATTATTTCTTTCAGCCATAGGCTCTGAGCAAGGTGTAGAAGTGAAGCTGTTCCAAATAAAACACAGGGCAGCACCGCAGCACCTCTCCACCCCAGGTGGTGAAGTAGGCGTCAGCCAGAAGGCATGTTGGTAGAATTCCTGCGAAGTAACTTGGCACTGCTTTCTTATCATTAGAGCCCATGACTCAAGTCCCACTCCCAAGCATACACCACAGAGGCATCGTTGCCTACGTGCGCTAGAAGAACTACACAAGAGTCATCTCTACAGCACTGCTTGTGAGAACAAAAACTGAAAATGCTCCAAGCATCTCTTAATAGGAGAATGAATGAATAACTATGGTACTTTTACACAACTGATTATTATAAAGCAGTGAAAATAAATGAATCATTTCTTCATGTAACAAGAACATTAAAAACATAATGGGATATGAAAAATAAGTCAGAAATACACACATACATACATGTATGTATGTATACAATACTTGTGTAAGGCTCAAAATCAAGCAGACCTAAAATTTAACATAGTATTTACCTCTAGGAATTTTGCACAGGGGGGATGTGAGTGGAAGCAGCACCTACACCATAACAGCACTAGTAATTTCCATGGTCTTAGCTAAGCAAGATGCATGCTCATCTTTATTTTATCACCAGGCATCATGGTTTACATATAGTCTTTTGTATGTATGAAATGTCACATGATTAGAAAGTCAATTTCTAAGGAATTTTACCTAAAAGTCTAAGGGACTTCAAACCAAACCATGTACGTATAGGCCTAATCCTGTTAGACAATATCTGAGTGGGTAGATCCATGTGAAGATGTGATTTGCATACAACGCTCAGTATTAATTCAAAGTTTATCAAAAGTCTTGCTTTAAATATGCCAATGTTATTTATAGGTCTTTGTCACATCTATCATAGCTCATGGATGAACTTTAAGGGTCACACTTACTAGATAAAGCTTCCAGGAACTGTCTAAAATTGTCATACTTCAAATACCAAATGAAGTTGTACACATTCCCACCGGGTATCTCTATAACACGTTCTTTGTCTTTCTAAGGGATGTCATGGAACTCTGCACAGAGAGTCACGGCTAAAGAAGCATTTACAATAACTACCCTATAAGCTATATCCCTGCTAAATTCCCACAGTAGCTCTATTCCGACAAACCTTTATGATTTTTATCTACTTCAAAATAGAACACTGCAGCTTATCTTTATTTCTCAGTTAGCTGAGAAACTTGTACAAGTTCTATGTGTTCAGGATTTGAACTTTGGAGAAAGGTACTATTCAAAGTCATGAGAAAGTGTAATAATGACCACATCTCCATCCCTCATACTTGTAGCTGAAAATACATAAACATTACAAAATAAAAATACGAGAAAGTGAATATGAATTGGCAATGCTTATTTTGTAGCTGAGAGCATAGTGGGAACTGTTTTAGTCCTTCAGTCTGAAACATCAGAAATTGTTTTCATTATAGTATAATAAAAAATGCCCAAGCAGAAAGAAAATGTTAAGGTTAAAGTTTCAATGATAATCTTAGAGATTCTGATGGAGCCCAGTTATTGCATCTAAAGTTATTTTCACCCCATGATTATGAAATGTCATTCTGAAAGAAATGCTTAGGGCTAAAACCACAGCAAAATGTGTTAATCTATTGGCTACTGACCAAAGCTAAGTCAAAACATTCCATAAGCTTTCTTTATGGATTGTTGTTCCCATGTGTCCCTCTGGGAACAGACCAGCAAAGAAATGTTTCCATCAGAGAAAGAGTGACCTTTTCTTTGAAGTCTTTTAATGCTGTGATATGCTGAAATAACTAATTGAAAGGATAAAAAAAAAAAAGGAAGGGGAAAAAAAACCTTATTGTGTAATCCATTGGAAAACGGGTATTTTTATACTTTTTTACAAAATTAGGGCTCCAGTAAAAATTTTGAGGTTGGATCTAAGATGCTATGTCTTTTTTTGGAGCAAGGTGGAACACACTTACATAAACAATGAAGAAGTGTCTTCCTATCAATGCATCGGAAGGGAGGAGTGCACATCTGGACAGTAATAAAAGCTGCCATCCAAGATGTGCCTGTACCTCACCTGCACCACCTCAGTCTCCCTGCTGACACCCTTGAATGGCCATTGTAATCCTTGTTTTACAACGGAGGAATCTCAGGCCCAGACCATTTAAGTACCTTGTCTAAGGTCACACAGTGAGTATGTAGCAGAATCTGATTTTATGCTATAAGCAGTGCTTCCAACAACGAGAACTACAGGCTGGTGATCAGTGGGCCTGTGACTTATCTTACAGAAGAATTATCATATTGGAAGCACACATAGTATGAACAAGAATCAGTTTCTACAGTAAGCCATTTGCAATGGTTAAAAACAAAAGTAAGGACACGGATTTAAAGTTTTTCTTAGCAATTTTTTGCTTGAGCTCAGCACTTTGATTGAAATCTGGCATTCTTTTACTTTGTGTAGAGATCTTATTTTTTCAGGATAAGAAATATTTCTTGATATCTGTAGTTTTCTCTTTTTCCCAATGATTTCACTCAACACATTTCCATATGTAAACCAGAGGTCAGACAGAGGGTGAAGTTACGACAAATAGATCCAGGAAAAACTTTTTTTCAAAGCCAAAGTTCGAACTCAGGCCCTTGTATATGCCAGGTCACTGAGCTATATCCCCAGCCCCAGAAGTCTTAATTTACAATGAAACAAGCTGAGTATACATGAGCCTGCCAGGGCCAAAGGGAGCCACAGGCAGTGAGTCCTTGGGGCCATCAGTGTGAATCACAAAGAGCACACAATGAAAGACATGAGGTACTAATACCCACAATTAAAGGGTGTCTAAAAGTTGTCGTCATCCTTGAGAATAGATTTTCTAACTCCTTAGACATTGAGAAATGGCTTAGTAACTCAAATAGATAATCAGACCTATAGAAATGAGTCTGAAAGAAGATACTATGCGTCTGAAGGGTAACAAATAAATGCTTCTCAGAATTCTTTGACAGACCCAGTACTAGAGCATCACAGGAGTGAAGAGCACAGACTCGGGAACCAGACTTCCTTGGCGAAAATTCCAGTTCCATGGCTCTGGGAAACAGTATGATCTTCCTGGACCCCAGACTTTTTATCTGTAACATGGAAAGAATAAGACTGCCTATCTTACAGCATTCTTGTGGAAATGTATAATTTAATCTACGGTTAGCACGTGTGTTGGTGCGGGACACATATTAAATGCTACAAACATGTTTGCTACTGTTAATAACACATCCAAACATGGCTGCATTTAGAAAATGCAGGTTATGAAACCAAGTTTTCCAGCAAAGTGGCGACTGCAAAGATATCAATAAGCAAATCTTCTATTCTACATGGTTTGATGAAGGTAAACGGAGTCAAGAATTTTCTAAAACAGAAAATGAAGTTTGCCTTCAGCGTTCTAACCTTACGATCTTCAACTTATCTTTTTCTTTGTGCCTGCCTCATTTTAAGAAACCAGTATTTCCCAAAACTTTGTAATAAAAAACATATTCATTCATCTATTCAACAATGTTTATTAAGTCCCTCTTATCTCCAAAGCATGTTCTAGATGCCAGGAGACAATGGTGATGAAGGTCATAAGATCCTTCCACTTCCAGGAATTTACATTTATGTCTTAGCCTAAACTCCTTTGGATAGAATTTCTAGCCTCAGAACCTAACTGTAGACTGAAGTGCTGCCACTGAAATTGCTATCAGGACACTGAATCCTTTAGGATTTCTTGATGGTTGAAGTTTTCCTCGCTTGGAAACAACATTTACTTAACATTTACTTCTGAGACAGGAAGGCGAGTCAGTACCCCAGCTCCAGCTGCCTAGGCCCAGTCCTAGAAGGAATGGCAATCGATTACATCTGGAACATTTTACTTTTCAGCTAGGAGCCCACAGATGTTAGATCACAATAACCACTCTCTTTAGCCTAGACCCCCCCACCCGATCTTTTTCTTTTTCCTTCTTTCTCCTGTTGCAATATTGCCAAATCCTGAGGGTTTGAGTTCACCTTTGCCAATCTCCTTTCTCCTCACTGTGTCTCTCGGGAAAGGGGACACAACAGTCATCACACAGCCCTTTACTCCTCAGCACCCACTTAGCAGGCCACTCTCAGTCCTTCAGCCCATGATGTAAGGAGGAATTCCCAGGGTACTCTGGGTATATATCCTTATACTCTGGGTATAAATCCTTAAGTGAGGACTCATTCTTTCATCATAGTTGGATGTCTAAGGTGGCAACAGTAGTCCAGGTCACTTAGTGACAAGGTGTTCCTGAGAGATATTTTATCTGTCTTTTTCCAAAGCTGACCTTGCAGATCATCGTCATATAAGACAAGCCAGCATAATTCCCACATAGTTTTTCGTTTCATTATAACCAAATTTTTATATTTCCAAATACATATCACTGACTCACAAAAGGGCAATGTTGAGCAGAAAACTAGAAAAGAAAACACATCAAATCTCACATTACTCCCTTTCTGTCATCTGAGACCTATGAGCCACTGGAAACTCTATGTGTCTTGCTGAGTTACTCTGTAAATTTAATTTAATTTGTGTGTAGTTTTGGCAAGGTATTGGTTTTAGTAAGTATTTTTTGGCACCTTGGCTTTGGCACTTCAAAATACAACTCATAGACCTTTATGATTTTTCAAAGTTTGTTTTCCCACAGGCTAGTCTAAGTGGCTGCCTAAGAAATCCATGATACAATAGCCAAAAGAGTGATGTTTTGTGTGCTTCAGGAATATCTGGCATTCTTAAGTATACAAGTCTACATCTCTTATGTCTCCAAAGATCTACAAAAAGAGAAACTTCCAAAAACAATTCTTCCTTTTTGGTAAATCATAACAACAAAAAGAATCTTGCCTTCATGCTGTCTTCTCTGTTCTGGTAGCTAGATTTATCATATTAATATGGGCTGAGATTTTTAAAATAGTAATCGTCTATAATCTACAAGACTTGATTTTATCATGGTGCCACTATGGCTCTAGAAAATGTGGATCTCCTTTAAACAGGAACCAATATGGATTAGATCATATCAAACCTAGAAGAATGATGGGCTCTATATATTGCCTGTTTACTCATTTTTAAAGAATAAACTGAAATCAACTTGGTCAAAGAATAGAAGGACTCCATTATCCATATTTATTTCTATACAATGAAAATAGCCTCACTGTGTTCAGTAACGTGATTCTTATTGTGATGTATTACTGCCTTTCCTCTCACCCTCTAAATTTTCACATTGAAAAAAATGCTATATCTCATTAATCCTAGACCCTGAAGTTTACATTTGTAAAAGCTCTGCCTGACTAAATCATAAGTCTCTCCTAAGAGACTCAGTTCATCTATTCCTTCCTCTAGAAAGTCATCTTTGACTGTCTTTAGATGAGCAGTTTTGAGTATTGTAAATATAGTGGATGAGTAATAATTTCAACAAGCACTACAGTAGGAAAGAACAATAAGAAGTTGAATAAGACAGTTCATAATCAAAATATCACACCTTTTTTCACATTCCCTCTGGGTTTTCTACTTCTGCAAAGCAGTCAATATTATTTCCTAATGGTAGTGCCATAAAATTTCACGTAGAACTTTATAATGTTCTAATCCTCCTTAAGTATGTGATCCCCTATTTGGGTGATAAGCACTGAATAGAAAAAAGGCAAGAATCTTGGCAGGGGTGGGAGGGTTGTACTGTGAAGAACTGGTGTCTTCCAAATGATATGTGGGAATAAAAACTGTATGCCTGACAGTTTCTTTTAGTATACTCTTGCAGGACACAGTCCTTTACTTATTCTCTGACTTACGCTTTTACTCTCTTCCCCAACTTGGTAAGCATTATTTTGGACCCCAGTGCAGTTTGAGTACTGTAGATAGTAAAGGCGAGCACAGTTCTTCGAGACTGTTCTCCTGGGCCACACGTGATGCCTTTCCCCTGGCTGTTGCTCTCCTTATTCCCTAATTTTCCTACATTCCACTCCACCAGAAAACTGGGATCCCATGGCTTTTCCAAGAAATATTTTAAAATGTATTTTATTTTTTAATTAACAAATAAAAATTGTATAAATTTATGGTGTTCAATAAGATGTCTTCATATGTAAATAAATTGTATACTGGCTCAAGCAAGCTAATCAACATCTCCATTACCTCACACAGACCACTTTTTGTGTGCATGGTGAGAACATTTAAAACCTATCCCTGAAATCTAGCAATTTTCAAGTATCCAATACACTAATGTTAAGTGTAATTCCCTATTGTACAGTAGATCTCCTAAACTTGTTTCCCCTCTCTGAGATTTTGTACCTTTAACAGACAACTTCCCAGTCCCCATCTCCACCCCACACACCATGCCAGCCCCTAGCACTCATGGTTCTACTGTTAGGCAGAATTCTTTAACGAGATAGCAAAGACCTTCATTCTAGCTTTCCTTTCATCTGATCCATCCCTGGTCCATAAGAAAGAAACGTTCTTGCTGCCCACCATTGGTGATTGTGTGACTAGTTCCTCTTCTAACACCACTGGCACTGGACACACACACACACACACACACACACACACACACACACACAGAGCCTTCTCACTGAACTGCATACTGCCCCTGTGTTTTAATTCTATTTTGAGACAAGGTCTCACTAAGTTGCTAAGTTGCCCAGACTTGGTTTGAACTCCTAATCCCTCCTCAGCCCCAGTGCAGGTGCCACCTGCACAGCTGGTCACAGATTTTTGCCCTTAAATTTCCCATGCTGTAAAAAGCAGCAAGCCAGAGCAAGACGGCAGCTAGGATTCCCCAGTGATTGGAGGACACACCAAGCTGAACAGTTATTCACACATCAAACTACCTTCACAAGAGGTAAGGAAATCAGGTGAGAGACGATGGTATCTGCTTTTAGTATGCAGAATGAAAAGACATACTGAAGAAGACAGAAAGGGAAGAGTTGCCTGTGTCGCCCCTCCCCAGCTCCAAGCAGTTCCGCATGGAAAGAAGCCTCCTGCCTGGGGAGAGGCAGAGATCTTCGTCTGTGCCTTACACCTGAAACCCAGCATTCAGCAAAGCCCACGCCCACCAACCCCAGGCCACACTGTGGGAACTGCAACTGTGTTAGGGGGCAAGCTGACTGCAGCTCCCACTCCACCTCCAGCCCTGGGCAGCAGAGCAAGGGCTGCCCACAAAAATGCAGGGTACCCAAGAAGCAAGGAGCTTTTTCTCCTTCCTCCTCTTCTCCTTCTCCTTCTTCTTCCTTCTTCTCCTCTTCTTCCTACCCTCTTCCTAATTCTCTCCTCCCCTTCTTTCTTCTTCCTCCTCCTCTTCTTCATATTCTTTTCTTTCTCCTCTTCTTCTTCCTCCCCTTCCCCTCCTCCTCCTCTACCATTATGATCATCTTCTTTTCTTCTCCTTCCTCTTCTTCTTCATTCTTCTCCTTCTCATTCTTCTCTCTGTACTCCTCCTCCTTCTTCATGTTTGTTTGGGGGAGTGATTGAACCCAGGATCTTCACACTTAGCTGCATCCCACACCTTTTTTTATTTGAGACAGGGTCTTGGTAAATAACTAAGTTGCCCAGATTAGGGTCATACTTTTGCTCCTCCTGCTTCAACTTCCCAGAGTGATCAGATTACAGGAGTGTATGAACACATCCACCTCAAGTCTATTTTTCTGTTGTTACTGTTGTTGTTTTGTTTTTGTTTTTGGAGCTCAGTGCCAGGCCTGCTGAGGCAAAACTCAGTTGAAACTGAAAGCCTGTGTATGCAGGCCAGAGCTCAAAGATGGATAATCTGGACTGGCCCCAGCATCGGGTCAATTTGTGTGCTAGTGGAACAGATTATATTTTTCCGTCTACATCATTTTCAGCCTTGGAGTATGTCCAGGATGCCCTTGCCCTCCTCCTGGGCCTATGCAGGACTCTGTGGCTGTGAGATTCAGTCTTGGTAGACAAGGTGCTGTCTTCACCATCCATCCCCAACCTGAGGCAGCACAGTCATTACAGGCCAGTGCTGATAGACGGGGCTCTAGAACCACTTCAGCACCAAGCAAAAATCTGTGCTCCAGTGGAATGAATTCATGTTTTGGCTTGCACCGCTGTCAGCTGTGGCAGGGCCTCAGTGAACCCCTGAGACTAAGTAGACCCTTGCCACCATGAGACTCAAGCACAGTCCAGCTTACTGTCAACTTAGGTGGTCAAGGAGCTGCCTTCACAGACACTGTGCCAACTTCTGGCAGCATAGCATGGTGCCAAGACTCCATTCATTACTGGGCTGGGTGTAGGACAGGCTAGTAAACGTAAGACTTTGCCCTAGAATTTAGTGCTACACTGGTGAAACAACACTGAGCACATCACAACAGCACCCACTCCCAGGCATGCCTGCAGATGGAGCCTGTAGAACAGCTCTAGTGCAGAGGGAAGCCACATGACCTCAAACTATCAGATTGCTATACCAGCTAGTATATCCTGTGGCTGAATATAGTGGTCTTGGGCCACAAACCCATCCCAGCAATGGTTAGCCCATAAATGTGTGGATCTTGGTATTGGCAGGCTGTGGAGTCAAGGAGTGACACAGCTTTTGGTCTCAGTGGCAACACATGTGACACAGGAGCCCACAGTGACTGCCTAGAGCCATGCAGAAGCTAGTGTGGTAACCACAGTCTAGTAACTGTGACTAGGCCTACCCTAGCCAGAGAAAGAGGTTTATGGTTACAGACTACTCTTTCTAGGTGCTTTCCTGGCTCTTTCTGAATAACACACTAATGCTGAATGGGACAAACCTGGGCTTAGATTGCCTCCTGGTACTGAAACAGTAATAACACACCACCTGCAGACTCTCAACAAATCTGAACCTGGGTGCCATGCAGTGTTGAAATAGTGGAAGTGAATTAGGCTTAGAGAAAGTAGGCACTTGGGCTAGAATTTCTGGATGGATACAGACAAGCCTTTTAGGAAGCCTTGATTAGAAAGACTGGATAAACACCTGAACCTTTAATGCCCCAATGAGGTTTGCATGCCAACAATTATCAAGAGCTTTCAGGAAACCATGATCTCACCTAATGAAGTGCTAAAAACTAACCAAGAAGAGTGATCAGCATGGGAGAACTCTGATAACCTAAAACATTGATTTTATATAAATTCAATGAAGAAAAGACAGAGAAACATTTCAGTACTCTAGTAGGGAAATTTAAAAAAATAATACAGGCAATTTTCTTAAAATCAAACAAATTCTTGAGCCAAAAAATACACTCAGTAAAAAAACAGACATCATCAATAGCAGAATAGATGAAACAGATAAAAACAATTAGTGAGCTTAAAGTAAGCTTTTTGAAAACTCACAATTGGAAGGAAAAAATGAAGAGGAATGAAGAAAGTTTTTGAAACATATTAATACTTTGGGACATTTTAAAAGAGCAAGTACTTGGGTGATTGGAGTTAGAGAATGATGTGAGAATGCCAAAGGGGTAGAAAGCTTGCTCAAAAAAAAAAAGCAGAAAACTTCCCAAATCTAGAAAAGGATACAAGTATCCAGATAATCATGCCTTTTCCAAGTCAGCTCATAATCAAGCACTCAAACATGAAGGATAAAGAGAAGATTCCCATAGCTGCAAAAGAAAAGAAATGACACACAGGAATGTCCCAATCCACCTGGCAATAGACTTCTCAGCAGAAACCTTACCAGTCAGGAGAGAGTGATGGGACATTTTCACATACAGAAGGAAAAACACTATCAACTGAGAATGCTGTATTTAGCAAAGTACTTAGAAACAAAGAAGAGACAAAGACATTCCCATACAAACAAAAGCTGAGGAAATATATCTCCGCCAGACCTGTTGTACAAGAAATGACAGAGAATCTTCAAGCTGAAAGAACAAGATACTAGACCACATTTATTCAACATAGTTCTGGAAGTCATCCTAGAACAGCAAGACAAGAGAAAAAAATGAGGGGAATCTGAAAAGGAAGATAAGCCAAATTGTCACTGTTCGCAGATGACATGATCTTATACATACAGAAATTAACAAAGTTACAGTTATATAGAAGTAAGAATTCTGGTTTGCTACTGCAGAGTACAGTGACTATAGAAAATAATACTATAATGTGCATTTCAAAAAGCTAGAAGACAGGATATCAGAAGCGTTGAGGAAAGAAATATGTTTAACTTGACTTAAACATTACTCAATGCATACACATATATAACATAAACATTATATGGGACTCCATTAATACATAGAATTTTATGCTTTTATGTCTCAGTTTAAAAAAATAAATTTTGAAAACAAAGATGAAAAATTTCTCATGCTTTGTCAGGCCACTCTTCTGTGCCCCCCAACTCCTAGGGATAGGTAGTAAGCGCCGCAAGGGCTTCCTGAAGCCCTACACCAGAGTGACAGGAAAGACAACCTCCATTCTGCTACCTTGGGGTGTGACCAGGAACCACAGCCTATCTCCCCCTGAAGAAATCTGCTTCCTCAATTCTGCCTTCTTTCCTTTGTACACTATCTTATGATAGGCAGCACCCAGTAGGTCTTGGTATTTCAGTTATACGTTCTAATTTAACATCCTATTATAGTAAGAACCTTAGGGTTGCTACTATAAGGTCTTGGTAAATAACTAAGTTGCCTTTCTTCTGAAATGGATAAAATAACGCAGTAAAGCATTTAGTCCTTTAGAAGCAATGATATTATTATCACTGCTGATATAAGTCTGCTTAGACATCTTCTGTCTCAGCTTTCTTTGTTATATATTTTCATCTCCTTTGGGGAAATACACGTCTGGTACACATGAAAGATGAGTATTTGCTTGCTTAAAAGGGACTGAGCTTCATTTCAAACTTTCAATTGTCAATTTTAGTAAGTGTTGACATTAGGATCCTTTTGCTGCCACCAGGCATTTCAGGGGGAGAAGTGTTCATTTCATTTAAATACAGGCTGAAAAATCCTTCAATCTGACCTCAAAGCTTCAGAATTCATCTTAAATCAATATCTGCATACAAGACTTTTATTGAGGGAGGAATGAGGTTTATAGCAATATCGTAAGAAACTTCCCCCTGGAAGAACATAGAAATTTTGCACAGAGTAAAATAGATAACATTTTTTAATGAATAGCTGAAGCTGAATAAAAAGGGATATCACAGTGTACTTGAAATGAAAATACAGTGCTTTTAACACACTGGATGGTCATGGAAGGTACTGGACTGACCTCCTGGGTCCTACTGCTTGGGGAATTCCAGGAGGAGGCTAGTGCTTTAATCGCAAAAGGACAGGAGGAGTTGTATGCATTCCACACAGGGCACACCACTTGTAAGGAGACACCCATTCTTCACAAACATACGTGAAACATTAACAAACATTGGCCATATGCTAGGCCATAAAACAATTGTCAGTGAATTCAAAGTGTTTAAAGCTTATAAAATATATTCTCTGAATACAGCAGAATTAAGCTAGGAATCTATAACACATGCACATACACACACATACAAACTATGGAAAGTCATATTTTTCAATAATAAGAAAAAGGCTTGTAAGTAATCAATGGGTCAAAGATGGACTTACAGGAGAAGCTGGGTAACATTTTAAAATGAATGGTAATAAATTTTACACATCAAAACTTGTAGATGCAACTAAAATATTGCCTAAAGAGAAATTTATAGTCTTAAATTTAAAATATTAAAAGTATTAGAAAAGGAGAAAAGCCAAAAACCAATTATTTAAAGATCCATCTCAAAGAAGTCAGAAAAAAGAACAGGAAATTAAACCCAAAGGTAGAGAAGGGAAGAAATAATAAAGACAAGGTAAATAAATAAAATAGAAAGTAAAGATAGAATAGAGGAACTCAGCAAAGCCAAAATCAGCTCTTTGAAAAGACCAATAAATTTTTTAAATCCTTGTCAAAAGTATCAAGAAAAATAGAAAATAGTAAGTTACTAATATTAAGGATGAAAATAAGATCTATATTATTACATATCCTACACATATTTTTAAAATTATAGGTAGATAGGCTGTCCCCTTAATATGAGTGGAAAAAATGACACTTCACCTCTCTCATCTTCTTCCCTGAAAAACCCAATCTAACCACGAAAAAAAAATCAGAAATCCAAATAGAGGAACATTCTGTAAAATACCTGATCAGTACTCCTCAAAACTGTCAAAGTTGTCAAAAACAAGCAAAGTATAAGAAAGCAGACATGATGAATGGATGTGATACTCAGGACGAGCTCCTAAAACAAAACAAAAAAGACCTGAGATGCAGATGTGAACATTAATGCATTGTATACTTAAAAACTGATTAAGAGGGAAGCTTTTGTGTTAAATGTGCTGTGACAGCAACAAAAACACGTGGAGAGAAGAGATTCTCTTTAGAGGTTATAGCTATGTTTGTGGAACTGTTTATGGTTATGGTTTCACAAGCATAGTCTTACCTTTAGACTCATCGAGATGTAGACATTAAATATGATCTGAGCACCTTTGTATGTGTTAATCTCACCTCAACTTTTTAAAAGGTATTATGGAAAAAACAAGTGAAATTCAAGTGAAGTGTGGATTCAGTTAATAATAATGCATCCATTGGTTCACTAGTTGTGACAAATGTATGATAATAATATATATTGCTAGCCCTGTGAGGAAATGAGAAATATGATATTATGGGGCCTCTCTGCACTATCTTTTCAATTTTTTAATTTAAAACTTTTCAATTTGTCAATTTAAAACTATTTAAAATAAAAGCTTTACTTTAAAAGATTATAAATGGATATTATTATTATGAATTATATTACGTATAGAATGTCAATAAATGACAAATTTAAATGAAATTGGTGAATTCCTAGAAAAGCTCAACTTATACAAACTGACAAATTGTACAATTTATACAAATTGACAAATTGAAGGAAAATAAGATATATGATTAATCTTGTAACATACCTTTTTAAAATTAAATTTGTAATTTAAAACCTTGGGCCCAGAGGACTTTATTAGTAAATTTTACCAAATGAATGTCATTCTTCACATGCAGAAACTACTCCAAAGAGTTAAAACAGAAGGAATACTTTCTACCTCATTTAGAGCTTGAGAAGAACATTACAGAAAAGATTATTTTAGACCCATCTCACTAATAACATAGACACACAAAAAACCTTAAATGTTAGAAAACTGAATCCAATGATACACTAAAAGATTAACATAATATGACAAAACCAAGTTGAGTTTAAGAATGAGAATTTGGCCAGGCATAGTGGTACATGCCTGTAATCCCAGAATTTGGGAGGCCGAGGCAGGAGGATCTCTACAAGTTTGAGGCCAGCCTAAGCTACATAGTGAGTTCGAGGCCAGCCTGAACTACATAGTGAGACCCTGTCCCCTGTCTCAAAGAAAAAGAAAGGAAAAGAAAAAAAAAGTTGATTTAAAATTTAAAAATCAGCCTGTATAGCACATCACATTAAAAGAATAAAGAAGGCAAATAATATGAAGCATTTCAATAGATGTGAAAGTCCCTGTTTACAATAAAAATATTAGAAACACAGAAATAGGAGGGGACTTTCTTAATCTTATGGCATAATTGTACATAAAAATAAATTTATAGATAAGGCATAGAATTAATAAGTAAGTTTGACAAGTCCTTAGAAGATTAGCATATGTAATGCATCTCTATTTCTTCAGGCCAGAAAAAAGAAACTGGAAATTTTTTAAAATTTGAAGATAACCATGGACAATACCATTAAAATTCCTAGTATCTGGAAATATAGTGAAACATTTAAAAGTCCTATACATAGAAGGCATAAAATACTATTGAAGGAAATTTTTAAAACTTTGAATCCATCTGGAATTAATTTCAGTATAGTATGTGAAGTAGAGATTTAACTTAATATTTTTCCAATTAGGGAAGAAACTATTTCAGCACAAACTGAGTATTCATTTGCTGGCTTGAAATGTCACATTTCTTATACATTAAAATTTTTATTTATTTTGGGTGTTCTTTCTGTGGCTTGTTCTACTGATTAGTCTAATCATATACTAATACAAAACTAGTTTAAATATGATACCTGTTAAGAAAAACATTTCAACAAATTTAAAGACTACTGTAATTGGCTTTTGTTAGAACTTCGTCTTAAAAAAAAAAAAAACAAGCATAGTTCCATCAGGCCGGGAAAAACAGTTGGTTTTTGTAAGGTGGCATGAACAGAAACAAGGAAATAGCATACTACAAAAAAGCAGACTGGTTAAGATCAGGTTACTTCAAGTAACTTTCCTTGCAAGGAAGTTTCTTATGCTATTGAGTGGGCATTAATAGGTTGCTATGACTTGTTGCTGTTTCGTAAAACAGGTCTATTTGAGGATTTTCTTGGTTTTTTGTTTTGTTTTTCTGTTTTGCTTTTTTTGGGGGGGCTGGGGGAGTTGAGACAGTGTCTCACCATGTAGTCCAGGCAGGTCTCAAACTCACTATGCAGCCCAGGCTGGCCTCAAACTTGTGGCGGTCCTCCTGCCTCAGCCTCCCAAGTACTGGGATTACTGGCAATTTTCTTGTTTTTTCAAGTTTCATATAAGGATTCCATTTTAGTTTGGTATGTTGGAACCTAGGGTAAGAGCTCAGGCCAAAACAATGGCCTCTCATAAATTCTATTTAACATAATTTATAATACATTTCATTATCAAATTAGACAATCCTTAATGCATTTTTAAACTTCTTGTCCATGCCTCTGTGCTTTTTCTTTAACATGACTTTCATAATTCTATTACTGTTTCTCCCTCAACTAATAGAATTTTCATCAGGATTGCAATAAAAACCACTCTGTCCATTTGAAGAAGGGAGGAGTTGAGGCTTGTTTATGATGAATCTTCCCATTGAGTAACACAGAGTCCGCTAAAAAAATGTATATACACTTCAGGAAAAGAAAAACTTGTGTAAATATTTTAATACTAAATTTACTGAGACTTCGTGAGATTAATACAAGTTACCTTTGGCCTCCACAATTACAAGAGGCGCTCAAAGTGGTGGCCATTAGCTTCCAGACATTTATTAGTACGGCAAACTGCTGCTTGGGTAACCTTGGTCACAGAGACTGCTGCACATGCATTTCCAATTTCTTCTTTAAAGGCTGGCAGTGTAGTGGATTTTCTGTGACATGTGACATCCTCTGGGGTCCCCCATACTAGGGTAATACCATCTGTTGAAAAAACATCATACTATTTTTCTTTTCCTGAAATGTGTATACATTTGTTTGGTGGATACTATACATAGTACAACTCTATTCTTGGCAGCCCAATATGAGACATGTTAAAACATGAATTTCACATTGTTAACTCTTTCTTTGTTATAAGAATGTTAAGAATGTTTGCTAAAAAGAATGTTTGCTATGACATGCAGGGTTTTGATTTAGAAAGCCCCAGATTCAAATCACAGATTCATTAATTGCTATGTGACTATGGAATATATGCCTCAATTCCTCATAGAAAATTCCTTTTACGGGTTTTCTCTGAGAATTCGGAGAAACTATATATCAAATAACCTTAGCACGTTATCAAAGAAATAGTTCACACTTAAATAACATTAGTTTTCATTGCCATTGTTGTTTTTATTATCTACAGCTCCCTCAACTTCTTTTGCAGTAAGTCACTCAATAAATACTTTTCAAGTGAATATACATGCATACATTTTGATTAGCAATATTTGAAATAAGGAATTTAAATGCTTTCTACTCTACTGGCAGTTATACTGGAAATAACACAGGAGGAAACTGTGTGCTTTCCTGACATAGTAAAAGAAATGTACCACCCTTCCACCTCCTCTCCTAGTCAGTGTTTCCAGTTACCCAGATGGGGCTCGCAGCAGGCAATAATAAATTCAGGGCTTAAAAAAGAGCAACAAAAGCCCACTTACTTTTCTAAGAATTAACTTTATAAAGAAATTTAAAGGGAAACTGTTTCTGCAGAAAAACAATTCACTCTTTTTAAAAAATGAGTACCTGGAGAGACTGATTTAATTTTGTCTAAATACAGGTAGTCAAAGTAGTCAAACCTTACTTCTTAACGTACATACAGAAATCTCAGACACTGAGAAATACACAAAGAAAATCCAAAGTTCAAGCAACAGAAATGAGATAAGGAAAATGGAGTTATGCCAGCCCTACAGTCTTCCGTTCCTCCTAACAGAGCATGTTCTGACACTGTGAGCGAGCAGAGAACACGGTGTCTTCTGATTAGGCGTGAGGCAGTAACAAACCGCCAAGTTCATTCTGTATTCAAGGTGGGCTGCTGCAGAACAATTTGTTTCACAACCAAAAGTTGACAGAACAAATCCGAAACATTTCTGTGTATATGTTTACATGGGCGGCGATTGGCATCCGCTGTGGGTCTGAAGGTGTGCCTGAAGTCCCTTATGCTTTTTGTAACATTTTCAAATTCATTGCTGTCTTCTAGATGACAGGAAATTCAGGTCTGCCTTCCTCCTGGGAGATCTTTATTCACAGACAAGTCAAAAACCCTTGACAAAAGGCAACCAAGGGAACTCGTTGACCTTTTAGCTGTCTGCCCAACATCAGTGCAAGTATTGTTCCCTGATAAAACAAGAAATTCAATTTAAGGGGAAATTTAGAAGGCATTGGAGGCACTCTCATTTTATTTTACCTCTTGGTCTGTCTTTCAAACTGAAAACAAATGTAAATAAACAAGAGCTGTGCTCTCATTCCAAGGATTCAATAACAAATATCTGGTCTCACAGCTTGATGTAAATGAGACATTGTCTGTCTCCTTATTTATCTCTCCTTGCGGCCATTTGCTCATTTCTCCCTTACCCTTTCCCATGTACACACTCACACACACACAGGCCCATACACACACAGTTGCTGAGAATTAAAGCTTTATTTCTTTCGACAGATCATTAATGTTTTCCATCCCATGTCCTACATTTTGAAATGCTGTATTCTTTTGGAATGGGAGGAGTAAAAATTACATCCCAAAAATGCAGTCTGAGATATTTGTTATTTCTATTTGTATCCAAAGTGAAAATACTCAAGTGAAGAGCTTATTAATCTTTTAATTACACAGACACTTATTTAGGTTGTAATAATTTTTGTCTTAGAACATAATGACTAATGAAAATATAGCTTTTCCTCTTACAGTTGATGAAACATTCACTCTCCAGGGATTTAGTGTCAGGAGTTGTGCCAGGATTGTAAAGTCGAATAAGAGAGTCACTGCCTGCAGGAGGGAAGCGACTGAGGAGGACAGATACAGGGCCAGATCTAGTTTACCAAAAATGCATGAATTGCATTAAGAGCTATAAAAGAAAACTCTCCTGTGTGAAACACTCTCACAGTATTCTATTTCTGCCTCATAGAATCTCATATCCCCGTAATCTCTACAGAGACCTCCTTTGAATCTACTCCCCACTAAACTCAGCTTGTGAGTAATATAATAATTTAATGCACTATTGAGGTGCCTTGGAAGGGGCGGGAAGTAAGGAGAAAGAAACCTTTCTTAGACCTATCAAATCATACTTTTTAAATGCTGGCTCGGAGTATTTCTATAATGTAGTATAAGACACTTAGAGCCTCTTAATGTCTACAGGATTATAAATTAGTTAAAGGAATGCACTGTGGGCACCCAGAGTGAAGGATTCCTATCTTCATAGGAGCAGAGATGACTAGAGGTGTAAGTGGGAGTAATTATGTTATTTTCTCTTTTGCCTTTATAGACTATTCTGCCGTGCCTAATAGGATAATATCATTTATCATAATTTCTAACAAAAAATATTTTAGCAGCACACAGGGTTAACTGCTTAGCTGGCAAACAAAGGACTTTTTTTGGTTTGGCCTTTCCTGTAAACCCAGGTGGTTGCAAGGAGTGGACACCTACAAGGAGTGGATACACCGTTGCCCTGGTTGGCTTCTCTGCAAACCATCCACTAAGAGCATACTGCTGTTCCAATGTGTTAGCCCAAGAACACAGAGTCTGAACTAACTGGGATGGAGAACACAGGCCACTACAGAGTTCTGCCAGTAAGTGGTCTCTGAGGCCTGCCATGCAGCCAGGAGCCAGGGTCTCAGAACCAAGGGTCCCACTGCAACTTGGCAAATAAGAAATTGGGCAGAAGTCCCTAAGCATCACTGTGCGCATGTCTGCCCCTAATAAAAATAAAATTCTCAAAACATCAGTAAGTCATTCTTACTCCTCTTGCAAAATGCTAGATTTTGAAGCATAATTCTCAAAGACTCAGTGTTGGAATTCGAATGTTTGCATAGTACCCCAGTGCCATGACTTTCAGGTCAGGTTAGTCTACAGTTTACAGCAGTAGCTGCGGCATGTCTTTGGCACGACCTGACAACAATGCCAGACCCCAAACAGAGTGAAGCCCAAATGTCCTCTGCGGGCGTTACTGAGTGGCTTTCCCTATGATTTTACCTTGACTGAGCAGGAAATACTTTCCATCACATTTCAGTGCATGCATATACACACATACATACACATGATCTCAAAACTGAAACAAAAGTTTAACCCAATAAATAGTGATAATACTTACAATGTGCACCATACTCCAACTGTTTTCCATTTTATTCTGATTATTACATTTCTAGTTTAACCCAGGAGTTGATCTCCAGTCCCAAGGATTCCACATAAGTAGTTTAAAAATTAGCCCTGATACATCCACCTTCTACCACTACCACCCCACAACACATACACACACACACACACACACACACACACACAGCTTGCTCAGTAGTTTTGAGGCTGTTGACAGTATACTAAGTCCATGGAACAGAGCGAAGTTGTGTGATATAACCATGCAATGCCTATAGCATGTGCGATTTACATTACCATATAGAGGTGGACAACGATGCTCAGTAGAATTCAAGACCTTTTTAATGAGAATGTCTAATTAGTGATGTGGAAGGTGTAGCAGGGCCTCATTCTCCAGCTCTATTGGCTATCCCTAGGTTGAAAAGCAGAGAATGAATCTGAAATAGCCACTCTTCATTTGTTTTTTGCCTCATCATTTTTCACGTGTGTGTCTGTGTGTGTGTATACATCTGCATTTGTGCATGGTTTCAACATATTTTCTCTTTGTAATAAGGCTCATCTCCAAAGTCAAATCCTCCATCATACCTGACACCCTAAATTAACCACCATGTTGTGTGTGTCCATTGCATTAGACTTTGGCTATCAACCCTGACAAGGTCTGGCACTGTGTGAGGCCTGCTTACTCTATGTTCCAATATAACTTGTATGTTCAAAACCTACTGCCTTCACCACAATGGTAGCATGGTACTTTGTGAAAGTAGCAAGGGTAGGAATCGTATCCCATTCATCTTCATATCTCTTGGTCTTAGGTTAATCTTGGATGTAGCAGTTGCTCAATAAATACTAATTGAGAAAATGGAAAGAAAGTGATATCAAAAGCCCTCTCTAAGCCAGGTGTGGTGGTACACACTTGTAATCCCAACACTTGGGCAAGGCTGAGTCAGGAGGATCACTGTGAGCTTGAGGCCAGTCTGGGCTCCATAGTGAGTTCAAGGCCAGCTTGGACTGCATAGGGAGAGCCTGTCTCCAAAAAACAAACAAAAAAAGCCCTCTCTATGTTTTCTACCACAGTGAATCTAAGGGTCATATGAGAGTTTATCATGAGAGAGAGCTCCGCCTTTAGGAGAAGTTATTTTGTTTAGTTGTAATTGTTTGGACTTTTTTGTAACTATTCCCTTCTTGCAAAGCAGGACAGGCAGAACTAGAGACACGTATTTGTTTAACATAACTGTGCCGCATTCTATGCCTAGCCAGTGCTGGAAAAATACCTTCCCTGTACCCTTAATTTCTACCTGAAATCAATAAAAAATTAGTCTTGTGAAGTCCATATGAGATCCATACAAAGCAGATACTAACACTGCTTAATTCACCCTGCATCTTGTTCAGCACCCTAATCCGTCACAGCAGAATTTTTCTAATTCTGTTCATATGCCATTCGACTTTTATTTGAAGAACTCAGGATAACAGTAGGATTCAAGTTTAAGGGTAATTCTTCCCTTTATCTTCTCTCATAACCCCTTAAACATGTTCCAGACTTAGGTAATTAAAATGTCAAAATTTTAAACAAACGTTTATAGTTTATAACATGTAGTCATATAGATAATCTCAATTAATCCCCATTACAATTCTATGATGTAAGAGAGATCCTACGGATTCAGAATGGCTTTGTCCTTCTTTTATCCTCCTGGTCTTTAATTCCAATCATTCACTTTGGTAAAGTACAGCTTCATTCCCTTTACTTCTCCAGGGTTGCTTAGTATCAGTAAATTGTTGCATAATCTCAACATCAGCCAGCTTCTGACATTAGCCAGAATTTATTCCTGACAGTATTTTATAACCTCTAAGAGTATTAATTTCCCTTACAATCAACACGGCCCTGATCCTATTTTTGAATGTAGACAATTGATATGGCTCATCTCTAAAACACTAAAATATGGTACTTAACGTATAATATTAGAGCAATAATACAATTCTTGTGGGGTTTTAATGAGATATTTATATATTAATAAAAAGGAATATTCACACGTATATTTTGTTGAATATTTTATAAGCAAGAACAAGCGATTAAGATAAATTTGTGTAAAAGACCCCTCCTAAGAGGAATCAAAGGGACATGAAATGTAGAAGAAACAACTGAAAACACAGACCTGTCAAGCTCTACTGAGTCATTTCGGTGGTGATGAATAGAACTATTTCTTCCTTATAAGAATCCCCTGCCGACTACTGACCCTATCCTGACTGAAGTTAATGTACTCTATATCTACCGGTTCTGAAAAATACTTCCACCACCTTTGAGCAATACCTCAATTTTAGGTGAAAACTTTAGATTTTGTGATTTTTTAATTGATCACACTAGAGTCTGAGAATGCTGTGCCCCGCTGAAACTTAACCACCCCCTGCTGGAAGGGAGACTCCTCTGCACGATGCTGGGCTCCTGTAGACTTTGAGGGATGGAACATCATACTTTCGCAGCAGCCACTGAAGTAATTTGTAGAAGCCCTGTCAACCAGTAATGATCAAATTTAACTACCTACTTCACATTCAGTTCACAGCTTTGTAGGTAAAATTGGGATCATCCTTTCAGGTTAGTACCGCTGGTTAGTACACTAGGAAAAGATAAATCATGTGGTCATGCAGCTGATTAAAAGGGTCAGATGCCCTTTCAGACCGGTTTCCTTAGCTTTACAGACTTTTTGAAACTAGTGATAGTATAGGAAGAAAAAATGTAGTCATTTTTTCATACTTGGTCAGTGACTCTACATTTCCCTACAAGTTATTTTCTTCGGTTTGGATGGTCCTCCCATGGAGAAGGAGCCACGCAATCTTCCTGACAGCATCAGAATCTCAGGCAGATGAAACCCTCTCCATGTTCTCAACACACTGTCTGGCACATGGCACTGTCTGTCAGAGTGAGGCCCACACATTTAAGTAAGACCCTGCGTGGATTTACCACAAAGCTTATGAAGAATACACGATCGTACTGCAAGGCCCTGAACTGATTTTTTTTCACTTGTAAATCCGTAGTATTTTGCTCAAAGAAGACTCCCATAATTGTGTGTCTTAAGTACTTTTCTCTTATTGCTAAGACAAAATACCCGACACCCAAAGTTAAGGGAGGAGAGGTTTATTTAGCTCACAGTTTGTAGAGGTTTAAGTCCAGAATCGGCTGGGTCCGAGGCAGGGCAGCATGGCAGACAGCCAGAAGGCAGCAAGGCAAGCAAGGGGGTAAGCAAGGGAGGAGGCATGAGGGGATAGACAAGCCTCTTTCTATCCCTTATATTTTCTACAAACTTCCAGGATTAGGGTGGTGCCAAACCAATCCGTGGATTGATTTAGTAATCACACGCCCTTAATCCCAGCATCACACACTCTATATTCAGCCGACTCTGAAAAAATCCCATCTATGACTGCATGAGACTTTGGGGGACATCTAGACACAAACGGTAACGTTGTGTAAACTCCAAGTCCCGCAAAACCTAGACCCACCTATGGCAAGAACAAAGTTATTGTAGCAAGTAGGTGGATACTCTCATCTCCAGTAAGGCTCAGAATTCATTAACCATGTTCATCTTTCAGGGACATTTGGGTGGAAGCTAGAAGAGAGAGTGGGTGTTTCTTAACGCTTCTCTTTGCCTAAAGAACAAACAGCCCCATTGATCCTTCTCAGCTGTGGAGTAACCTGGCTTCAGAGACATTCCAGAAGAGGACAGCTGCTGCACGGTTGTCTTCTGTGTTTAACAGGAGAGAGGTGGCTATTTCCTAGTTTGCATGTGAGATCTCACAAAATGTACTTCTTCATCATCACTATTCTTTCATTCATTAACTTTGCAGGTACAGGATAAATGCTCCAATTAGCTGCTAAGATTCTAAGCAATTCAAGCAAACCAATTTTAGGGGAATATCTTCAAAGGTAACATAATTTAAATTTTATTCTTCTGTTGTGAGGTGTCCAAGTGGCCAGTTTTGTATGTGTTTTCCTTTTTAGAGAAAGCTAATTGTTAATGGGATCTTATTATTTGAAAACAGCATCATCAGCTAGAGATTTTTTTAGATGTGGATGTAAATTCTTATCTACCTTCAGACACATAATATATGTAAGCAATGCCTTGATTTTCAAAGGTGTTCTCAGTTAATTGAAAGTCTGTGAATGCCAAGGAGACTTTCTAATTATTTTAAAGAGCCCTTGAGTGAAATATGCAATCCACTTTTGAAATATGCCGCTGTCACAGCTGCCGTCTGATGAGGCTTGGGTTCCAAGCTGTGCCTTTCCGGCAGTCTGTGCACCCGTCGCTGCCAGGTGGCACTGGCATCCTCGCAGCATCCTCCTCCTGATTGCCATGAGGGAATAAAGCTGCCTCTCCCTGGGAAGCTCTCACCGGTGACTCGGAAGAATCCGTCTGCAGAAAAGAGATGGCAAGCGTACCCGGAAATTTGAATTATTGCTGTCATCAGCATGTTCCTTTTCCCCTGGAGCTGAAAGTTTGACATTGAGACAGTTTGCCTACATGTAGTTACAATTTTGTAGTTTACAGAAATACAAAAAGTCATAGTTAGTTGTCCTGGCTTTGTAGGGAGCAGAAAAATCTTTCTTTGTAAACCTAATGAAAAGGAAATGAAGAAATGATACTCAAGTAAGTTGCCTTAAAACTTTTGTAATTGCCACTTTATTATTTAAGAGATTACCAGAGGTATCCATCCTAATGGTGCTGAGTCTAAAACATAAAACAAACAAACAAAAAATTACATACCAAACATTTGTGCTGCTTCAGTGAAAAGTAGGTAGAGCTTGGTGTAAGATTAAGTACGTACCCCACACACAGAAAGAATAACAGGACAGGAAAGGAAAATCCTGAGACCATCTGTAAACTCTGCATTCAGGGACAGTTGTGGCAATTGTGCTGATGAGAGAAAATGCATGAGTGTGAGTCACTTGTCCCAGCTAGTGCTGGAGTATTGCTGTGGGTGCAAATGACTACAAAACCAACCATTTACAAGAAAGCATTCTGCACTTCAAAACTCCTCCAAGATTTTCCATCAGCCATCCTCTACTAACCAATACATATCTGGCTCTCTTGTTTTGTTTTTTTGGGTTTTTTTTGCAGTGCCCAGGATTGAGCCCAAGCCCTCAGACACGCTAGGCAAGCATTCTACCACTGAGTCACAACCACAACCCCACTTTTTTCTTTTAGACCATTAAAAAAAAACATTGATTACATCCTTGACTGATTTATATCTGAATATTGTAGGTCATTAAGGAAAAACATTTCAATCACTTAAAAATTAATTCTTGGGGATGGGGATTTAGCTCAAGTGGTAGAGCATTTACCTGGCAAGTGCAAGGCCCCGAGTTTGATCCACAACACCTAAAAAAAAAAAAAATTATTTCTTAAGCAACTAACGTGCTTATACTAGTATGGTAAAAATTCATAAGATAAATTAAATAAATGTATACCTACAGAAGTGTGACTTGAAGTCACCTTGTTCACTATCCATTATACATAAGCAAGTTAGCATTGTGGAAGAAAAAAGCTATGTCACAAAGTCATTTTACCACCATTAAGTTTGTATCAACTCTCCCAAAACAGCATTATTTTTCTTAAACAATTTATTTATTTAACCAAAGACCCTTTTTTTAACATGGTAGAGAAGAAAATTTAATATTAATATTAAATTACCCTGCACTTAAATGCAGGGTAATATAAATTAATTCATTCATTAAATGTTCAAAGCTGTACTTTTAGTTTTTAGATCTCGACATAAGATTAATCTTCAACATATCTGGTATACTTAATTGACACCACTGATATTAATTTCCAAGGCTGGAACTGAGAGGACACCACTAGGGTGTGGTGAGCACAGACTTCAGGAGACAGGCTTTCTCCAGGCTCTGGGAAGTGTACTTGGGCCTGCACTCTAAATGTCTCCCTCACCTCACTCTCACCCTGGCCCTATTGCTCCCTGCCCCACTGGAATAACAGCAAGCCTGCTAAATTCACTTCCAAATATCTGTGATTTTGTCCAGTCACAAGTTTCTGAGCCCAGTTGCTTCCTAACCTCCATCCAGCTGAGGGATAAATTATTATGAATAATTCATTTTATCATTCATGATAAAATATTATGACTCTATGACTTTTTCAAATTTGATTTCAAACTAAGAACTACAGAAATAATCTCTCTGTTACAGCTACAGAAAACTCATGCCATTTTAGTAACACAAACTTCTTAAATCTTTGCATGGAAAATACTCTGACTGTACATTATATAATCCTGTCATCCTAATGATTTGCACTTTATTTCTGTTATCTGAATAGAGATGAGTCTGTAAAAGAATAAAACCTTTTGCTGTAACCAGATATTGAATGATACTGAGCAAATTTAGAAAATACTATTGTTAGACTTGTGTCTAGATGCCCCCCCAAAACTTCATGCAGACTTTTTCAGAGATAGTTGAATCTAGAGTATATGATTGATTCACAGTGCAATGCTAGGATTGAGGGTGCTAGGATTAAGGGTGGGTGATTACTAAATCAGCCCACTGATTGGTTTGGTACCACCCTAATCCCAGTACTCTACATAGGGTATATAAAAGGTGCAGAAAAAAGCTACAAAGGTCCTTTGCTTGCTTTGCTGCCTTCTGCTCAACATGAACTGTTTCTCCTCTGCAGCCGAGGATGGCTGCTGTTGCAATGCCCCTCTGCCAGGCCACCCTGTCTTGGAGCCAGCTGATTATGGACTGAAATCTCTACAAACTGTAAGCAAAAACCTTTCCTCTCCTAATTTGTGAGTGTTGGGTATTTTGTCTCAGCAACAAGGAAAAGTAACTAAGACAATTATTATATCCTAAAACATTTTATTTTACTAATTCAAATTAAAATTTAATAATATCAAATTATGGTTGGAAAATGTATCGATAATACCATTGTAAGGTATTTCTAGTAATTACCTTTGTAGTCCCTTTGTAAGGAACTTCTCGTAATTATATGGCGAATTAGCACTGCTCTTCAGCCAAAGCCGAAGGCTCAGTTACAGACACAAACAGAATTTGTATTATTATCCTGCAGACAGTATATATTAGCACAGAATCTCATGAAGAGAAATGTTTGTAAGTTTGTTTCTGAAGCATTTTAAAAAGACTTAATTGGAGAGCAAATACTGAGAATATTTTTCAACACTGGAATATTTTTCGACAGGAAATTTAGAATTATAGTTCACAAGAGAGGGCCTAACACCAGCCCAGAAAGTGTTTATCCATCTCCAGTTTCTGAGTATCTCTGAGTCTCCAATCATCTGCCATTTCTGTAGAATCCACTGACCAGCCTTTCCTTTCTCCACATTGTATTCTTTCCTAGTAGCCAGTAGATGCTGATAAAATAATAGCACATCACATTCATTCTGCATTGACTCTGGCTTGAGTGGTGTGGTGGATTTAATACAGTCCATTTAAGCCAGAAAGCCCAGCTGGACTGAGTTGGTGTGAAGCTGGGCATAGAGGATCCACCTGAGAATTGTTGTTGATGCAACATAAAGCAGAGCGGGAGCAGAAGCTAGTTAGCGGGCTGTTTCCCAGGAGAAGCTCTGCTGCGGCTGGTTCTCCTGAAAACAACTCGGCTGTTCTCGTCGAGGAGGGAGCTTGGGGCCTTGCTCTCATTAAGGATGGCTGCTGTTGCTTTGGGGGAGCTCTGGTGGTCATCTCTGCTGCAAGCATCAGAACCTGGTTCTAGTAAAAATTTCTTCAGTCATCGTCTGCAGACACGGACTTACACAGGATAGTGCTGTGGGCTCCCAGCCCTTGATTGGATCTTTTGGGTCTCCAGTGTCTAGACAGACATTTGGCACTTCCTGCATTTGGCTTGTGGATGAATATTGTAATTTATAAATGTCCTCTATTAAATCTGCTCTCTTAGAACCATTGGCTCTGAAAACCTAACTAAGACAAGTGGTTATAAACTCAGAGTAATACCAGTGACGTCCAGGATTCCAGGGCAGGGAAGTGAGAAACGAGGTCTCTCCGCAGTCCCAGGGTTGTCTCAAAGCCCCGCACACTTCCAAGGCTGACTTCCAAGGCTGCTGAGGCCCACTGAAGATCTCCACTCCCGACTCCCAGTCCTCCCCTCGGGCACAGCTTCTGAAGTTCTCCCGGCAAACTCACGGGCTCTCTTGACATGGTGGAGACCTACACTGGAGAGAGGACTATTGATCAAAGAAATGAACAGAACAGGTCCTGATAGTGAAGCCTGCAGAAACCTCGCCATATTTTTTTCCTGAAGGCATGTTCAAACCATTGTCTTTTCACCAGACAGAAAGCAGTAAATAGAGCAGCAGGCTCAGAATTCGGAACGATCTGGCAGGCAGGGGTAGACTGAGTTATTGTGTTCCGTGACCCTCTGCCTGCCCAGGAGTCATACATAATGGAAAAGGAGGCAAATAAGAATTAAATACCTGAAGTCTCTTTTTTCTTCTGTCCTTTGATTACACCACTATTTTATTTATGATTCCCCAAAGAGAAGGAAACTTCCCTTATGTGCCATTGCTTCTGTAAATTGTTAAAGAATCACAAAAATGAAATACTTCACAGCGGGTTTTTCTCTATTGCCTCTTTCCTGCTGTACTGACCCTTTTAAAAGCGATGGTTTACCCACACTCATTCCTGCCCACCTATCCCCACCACCCCCAAATACAACCAGCTCTAATTTCACTATATCTTATTTGCCAAAGGAAATTGAATACATTCGAAGTCCACACTGAGCTTGGTGTAGGGTTCACTGGTCCAGTCCAGTTTTGCTTTATATAACATTATTTTGCCTCTTAGGGACAGTGCCCAGGCAGACAATCCACATTCTTTGTTTCATCTCTGCAGGAGAATTCAGGGCCCAGCTACACAGTGTGAACAGTGAATAGGGGGAAGCCAAGCCTCTTGGGTTGGATTGGGTTTTAAATACTGTTCTTAATAGCTTGGGGTAGAGGGATGTGGGAAAAGAGTGTTTACCTAAATTATCTCAAGGTTTTACTTTTCTTTGCTGAAGTAGAATTTGATACAAGGCTAATTTTGAATCTATTTGGAAATTTTCAGCATTGGATTCTTTCTTCTAAGCAAAATTTCCAGACTTTTGTTTTATAACACTTACCCCTACCACCAAGAAATTTTAAAAACTGAGGATACAGGTTATTTCTTTGTGTCATCTTCCAGCTGGAGGAAATGCTTTTTAATAGAAAGGATTTGAAGTGTGAATAACAGGATAGACGATGTTAAGACAGAGAACAACATGATACCAGAATGATGGAGCCTTCATGTAACAATTCATAGCAAATTTAAAGGGGCAAATGCAATGGAAAACAGTATCTACCACACAGGGCATGCAGGATTCCTTTTCGACTCATGGTTACCAAATATTCTAATTTTCTACACTTTGAGATTTATTGTATGCTTTACTCCATCAGACCAGACCTAAGAGTGCCTAAGGAAGAAAAAAAGCCCAAAGTACAGGAAAAGTTACACTGCAATTATAAAGGGATATTTTGTTCATGAGAATGCAATTATGTGAACTCTGAGAAATCAAAAGTGGACAAATTTGCCCTCCTTCATTCATTCAGTTCACTTCAAGCTCAGCAGTTTGCCTGACATGAAAGTGTCAGTCTGTTGCCCCTTAGTGAGTCTTGGCTCTATACAGTGTGTGCACAGTATTTTTTCATAGAAACTATTTTATACAGTATATTACAATATATACAATATATCTATTCATATTAAATACACACAGATTCCATACAGACATTATGTTCTATATGGGCAATTTAGAAGTATTTGTGGCTGTACACAAGTTTCACTTTGTACACTAATTACAAATCAAGCTCCATGCATGATCACTGTAATAATTCAGCTGCTTTGATTAAGTTTAGACGACTAAACTCAGACAAATTACAGCTGCAGTAACTGAAAGACCCTCCGAGTGCCTTTGTGCAGTGTCTGTCAGAGATTCCTGAGGGATCACAGAACCTGGGAGAGACGTCATAAGAGCTGGAACTGGAAAAATGCACCAAATTTCTAAAGAAAGAAAAAAATATATACCCCAGAAATTTAAAAACATAAAATTAACCTAAAATTATCTAGCAAAAAAAAAACAATTTTAGGATACTGAAATAATTTGAAAGTATTTAGGAAATAATGAGAAGTAGCCAAAATGGTTGTACTAAAAATAACTCATGAGAAACAAGGCTAATTTAATTGGCAATAGTAGTATTCGCTTGTTTTTTAAGAAAAAGCCATAGAGATGGTGTATCTTAATTTTGTGGTATTTTAGTAGACAAAATAGAGAAGAACATTAATTTAGAGATTCATTAAATGACAGGGATTTCTCAGAGGAGTCCTTCATTATCTTGCACATAGTCCCATCTTGTTCAGAATTTCTCTAACACCTTGGATGGAAAATACAGCACAATTATGCCTTACTTGGGATTACAAAAAGCTGAACAGGATAAAAAACCAAATAAATAAATAAATTCCTCACTAGACTAAAATTGAAGAGCAAAGGTAATAAACTACATTTAAAAAGGGAAATATAAACTCTTCACTAAGGTGCAAATTTTAACTTTACTTTCACAGAACTGGGCAGCTCTGTCTTGAAAACAAATCTTGGAAAAATAATTGAACTTTTTGTTGGTTGAGATGTGACATGAGCCAATCATGTGATGCCTAAAAGCAACTTCAATCTTTGGTTTACATTTCTAAACCCCAAAATAAGGAGGTAATCTTCCCACTAAGCTATATATTAGTTGACTCCATGTGGAGTATTGTATTGACTTCAGGAAGAAACATTTTCAATCTAATCTATCTTCAGCAGGACAATCTTTCAAATATTTGAAGACATCCTGCAAGCTGCCTTTTCCAAGCTAAGCATTCCTCTTCTTAATAGAACAAAGTGTTATAGTGCCTGGACAATTCCTTATGGAAAGCACTGCTCTGTATCCATTTGTCAACAACTCTTTGTAAATATGTCACACAGGACAAGATGTTCCGGATATGGAATCACTAGCACGAAAAAGTATAGGACCTTCACCTGCTCTGTCCAAACTATCCTTATATTAATGAATCTAAAACTACAGCGGAGCTACATCATATATGTATTTAATTTGCTCCAATTACACTTTACATTTCAGTAAAAATAAATAAAGAGAGATGGTGCCCACTCAGTGAATACATGCTCCAGAGTAAATATGAAATAAGAATGTAAACCTGAGCATTTGTGGGTCTTAAATTCAATACTTCTTATAGTAAAGGCTAAGTATGAATTGAGATTTTAACTCAAGGGGGTTGTTGTTGTTTGTTTGTTTGTTTAGTCTCATTCCTATGACCACTGCTGTTCTTTAAGGGAAATTTCGTATTTTCCAGATATTTTTAACTCAGTGAGAATTTTCTCATTTTGTAACTTTTGATAACCATAGAAGATAGAATTGCTTTAGTCTTTCTTTCTTTCTTTCTTTTTTCTTTTTTCTTTCTATTTACCTTTTGGCAGTCACCTCACATTGTTGATTTACGGCTAATTTTTACAACACTTTATACAAACACATGATAAAGTAGTTCTGCTCTATCTTATTTTGTCTATTTTAGACTTATTTTGTTTTGTTTGAACTTAGCAGAGTTTTATGTTTATTCCTATTATATTCCTTCCTACTACATGTGGCTTATCATTCCAGATTAATGATTTGAGGGATTGAATTACTATTTCACTAAATTTTGTGTCATCTAGTTTCTGTGATAAACCAAAGGCTAAATTCTTTCTCTTGATCATGCTGTCTGATTTATTAAGACTTTTGCATAAATCAATATACTTCACTGATTCTATAATGCACATGTTCTCACATTTCTATGAAAATGTAGGATTACATATTTGAAATTTACCTTTAAAATTAATGGGATCGGCTGGGGATTTAGCTCAGTGGTTAAAGTGCTTGCCTTGGAAGCACAAGGACCCGAGTTTGATCCCCAGCACACACACACACACAAAAAAAAAAAACCCAAAAAAATAAAATAAAATTAATGGGATCTTCAAAAGAGTGAAAAAACAAGACACAGTTTTGGAGAAAATATTTTCAAAAAATACCTGTTAGAAAACTATTATTCAGGAGTTGGGGACTCAGTTCAAGTGTTATAGTGCTTGCCTAGCATGCGCCAAGGCCCTGAGTTCCATCCCCAGGACTCCCCCAAAATGGGGGAAAACTATTATTCAAAATAGATAACGAGCTCTTAAAACTCAAAAATAAATAAACAACTTAATGGTGCAAATGGCTGGAGATTTAGCTCAGTGGTAGGGCATTTGCCTAGCATGTATGAGACCCTGGGTTCAATCTTCACCACCATAAAGGAAAAATATACAAATAAAATAGGCGAAACCCTCAGTAAATATCTCACTAAAGAAAATATAAAAATAACAAATAAGTATACAAAAAGATGTACAGCATATGTCATTAGAGAAGTGCAAATTAAAACAACAATGAGAAAACACTATATACCCATTAGAATGGCCAAAACACAATAGTAAACAGTAGCAGAATATGGAGCAACAAGAACTGTCATTAATTGCTGGTGGGAATGCAAAATGGTTCAGTGACATTAGAAAATTCTTATAAAAGTAAACATATTCTCACCATATGATCCAACAATCACATTTCTTGGCATTACCCAAAGTTGCTAAAAATACACACCTACAGAAAAACCTGTACATGACTATTTATTGCAGCGTTACTCACAACTGTCAAAACTTGGGAGCAACCAAGAAGTCCTTCGGTAGATGAACAGATAAATGAATAGTAATATATCCAGAAAGTGGGATATTATTTAGTGCTAAACTGAAGTGAGCCATCCAACCATGAAAAGACATGGCAGCAACTTAACTGTGCATTATTAAAAGAATGAAAAAAACTAATTTGAGGGGACTATGCACTGTGAAATCCCAACTACATGACATTCTGAAAAAGGCAAAATTATGGAGATAACAGAAGGATTAGGTGTTGCCAGAGATTAAAAAGTGGGACAAAGAAACAGAGCATGGCAGATTTTTCTATGGTAGCAACACTACACTGTGTGATATTATAGTTGTGGATACATGTTGTACATTTGTCCAGACCCACAGAATGTACACCGGAAGTAACCCTAATGTAAACGAGGAATTCTGAGTGATGAAGATGTGTCAGTGTAAGCTCACTGACTGTAACAAATGCACTACTCTTAAAGCAGGATAGCAACAGTGGGAGAGTTTGCAGGTATTCACGGTCTGAGGATAACCAGGAATTCTCTGTATTTGCTGCTCAATTTTACTGTGCACCTGAAACTGTTCTAAAAACTAAAGTATGTTGATTTTTTTTTCTAATCAGTGTGGTCTTAAAATCTCATTCGGTCAGTGGCAGCCATGGTGTAGCAGCCATCCCCTCTGATGCACAGATATGGTCACTGCTGCTCAGAGCTGCTGGGCCTCTCATGCGAGCGTTACAATACCTTTGAAAATTACACCATAATCCTACACTAAATCCAGATGTTACTACAGATGTGGGGCAGCACAGAAACAAAGCGGTGAAGTGTACATTTGATATTAGTGTAGCCAACAATTGTCATTAGAACAACAGCCACAATCCCTATCTTCCTGAGGACACATGGCCTTAGGAAAGCATAGTTACAAATGCATATAGCAAACATACCACATTTTATGCCTGAGATAAGCACAGAAGGACCATTGTAGGGCAAATAATATGTATAAGGGAAATTAACAAATCCTTCAGAATACATCAAAGAAAATTTATGAAGTGAGAAAAAGCTGGTAGGACAAGGTCATGTGACTCAAAAGATAAAAATACAAAACCCTATCTAGCCAAATAGAAAATAGTGACAAAGACTGAGGGGTCTACAGTCAGTGCTAAAGGTACTAAAAGCAGACTTAAGAAAAGAAATACATCTAAAGGCCCTTTCAGTAAGTACGAAATTTTTAAAAACTGAAGTGTTCAGAAAGGAGCATAATAACTTAATGGACAGTACATTAAAAAATGAAGAATTCTACAATCAACAGTATCTTCAAGTCAAAGAAATATGATTCCCTTTCACACTTAAATTCATACACATGTTCAAAATAAAACTTCCATGGTCTTTGAGAACAACTGACAAGTGAACTGGGGTAGTGAGAATTTTCTCTGGCAGATGTGAAGGTCAACATAAAGCAACTGTAGATTCAAGATCTATAAAAGATAATAAAAGAGCTTGGTGTGTGGTTGTTAGAATGTGAATTCAGCCAGTGGAGACAGCCTAATTAAAGAGCAGTGGAATGAACAAAACTATGTAGTTGCATCAGATGACTTCTCTTTATGTTTTGGCAAACTTTGTGTACATGAGTTTGCACACTTTGAAATACATGATAAATTCAAAGAAGAACCTAAAGTCCTGATTTTGGGAGGCATGATCTTTTTTTTCAACCAAGTCAACAGTTCCAGGGCACCCTTGCTACCCTAACAGCCTCCTAATTCTTCTACCTACATCCACTTTTGTTCAACTTCAGTCTATTCTCCGTGCTTTCTAAATGCAAATGCACACACATAAGGGTTTAAATATCTGCTAGATTTTCTATTGTTCCTAAGAAAAATTCAAAAATGCACACAGCCTGGTCTTGACTGATTCTCCAGCCTCATCATACCACATGAAGGCTTTCTTGGCTCCTGACACTTTTAAGATCTGTTAGCTTCTTATTTGAGCCATGTTCCCAAATATTGGTGGTTTCTCTGATCAATATTAGTTTATCTTTTCACTGTTTGTTTGTTTGTTTGTTTGTTTGTTTGTTTGTTTTACAGGAGGAAGGGGGAGGGAGGAAAAGCTATGGGGCTGGGGCCAGGAGCAAGGAAGACCAGGGAGGAGAGGGATGCGGGGAGGGCAGGGAAGGTAGAGGGACACAGGGCGCAGGCTGCAGTCCGGGAAGCCTTTGTTTGGTTCTCTTTTCACTTTATTTGGTAGCTCCTGTTCATCCTTCAGCTGCCAACTCAGTTGTCACTTCTCCAGAGAAGCCTTCCCAGACCCCTTCCCTAGATCAAGTTCACTGTCATACACCCAGCACTACGTCTTTCTCCTTCATTTCAGTTAACATGGCTGAAGTATTTTACTTATCTGTGTGACTGTTTGATCAATCAGTTTTATCCACTTTCCCCATAACATTTTCAAGAATATAGAGGCCATCTTTCTTCTTGCCATTGTAACTTTTGAGTACTATTCTAATATATATTATTGCACGTATCAGATATGTGGCTATAGGAGGCCATGCAGGAAATGACTAGCTAATGTATTTTATTTTATATGCAAATCTACTTAAAAGATTTGAATCAGGACTTGTGAAAAATCTATAGTAAAATACCTTAAGCTGTTAACTATAAAGCACAGGATAGGAGTCACTCAGATAATTAGTAATATATTGTAGACTTCTTATACCTGCATTTGTTACTGTGCTAATAAACCATATTAAAAATAAATAAATACAATTATGGAGCTTGGCGTGATGGTACATGCCTATAATCCTAGCGCTCTGGGAGACTGAAACAAGAAGATCACAAGTTGGAGCGAAACCTGAGCAACTCTGCAATTTAGCAAGACTCTATCTCAAATTTTTTAAAAATCTCAGAAGCTGGGTTAAGAGTTCTGAGCAAAGCCCCTGGGTTCAATCTCCAGCACCACAAAATAAATAATAAACTATAGAGATAGATAGATACACAGGTAATTGACAGTGTCTTGGTTACTTTTCTCATTGCTGAGACAAAATACCCAACACCCAAAGTTAAAGGAGGAAAGGTTTATTGTAGATCACAACTTATAGAGGCTTCAGTTCACAACTGGCTGGTTCCAAGGCAGGGTGGTATGACAGAGGGGCACCACAAAGGAGAAACAGTCCATGACAAAGCAAGGCAAGCAGAAGGCAGCAAGCAACAAGTGACAAAGAACAACCCTCTTTCTGGCCCTTATATCCCATCCAGGCTACCCACCCTTAGGGTTAGTATCTCTCACACCCAGGGTGGGGTAGCCTTAATCCTAGCATCAAATCATGAATCAATCCCAGCATCACAGCCTCAACCCCAGTATCACACACTCTAGATTCAGACACCTCCAAAAAAGCCCCATTTGAGATCACATGAGGTTTTGGGGAGACATCTAGACACAAGCCATGATAGATGATAGACACACAGATTCCATCTTATTGGTTCTGTTTCTCTGGAGGACCCTGACCAGTATACAGACCTATAGTAAAAATTTATCTAGTGAAAGTTATACTTTGGTAAGAACAAAAAACCAAACTAAGAACAAAGGGATGGATTATCAAAATCAATAATCAGCAAAGAAATTGGTAACATGCTCACAACATAAATAAATATTGGCTATAAAGGGGAGACAATAAAAGAACAAATTTTGGATTGTTTCTAAAAGAGTAGACTAAAAAATTGAACAAAGAAAATTTATACTAAGGCATAAAAATAAAAGAAGTAAAGCAAAGAAAAAAATGATAGGAGAGTTGACAGCCCTAATAATTAAAAAATCAATAATATCAATAAATGTCAACAGATTAAATTTCCTTATTAAAACACCAAATCTCCCAGAGTGAATGAAATATGAATCAACATGGATAGATCTTAAACATACAATGTTGAATAAAACATGCTAGTTGTGGAAAGAGAATAAACCTTAATGCAAAAATTTTGAACTCACAAAGCAATTCTATGTGTGGTGTACAAATATATCCATATATATGAGAAGTACAAAACATGAACACATCTACTTCAGGATGGTGGTTACCTCTGGAGAGAGTAGAAATGGGATTTTAGAAGCAGAAAAGAAAAATGCTGTCTATTATGAAGGGTAGGTACTTCCCTGCTTATCACCTGCCATGGCACGTGTATCCCATCTAGATGGCACCTGTCATGTGCCAGGATTGAAAATGAATTACACAATGTCACATGGAATGGGTTAATGAATGGGCTTTATGAGGCAAAAGGGAAGATTCTTGTATACACAGCCAGGATCAGCAAGAGAAGAGATGACACAAGGTCTCCAT
>PVJO010016154.1:0-42754 GCA_004026905.1 Hystrix cristata | reverse complement strand
TGCATTTGGAGATGGGAAAATGTGGCTGCATAGCTGCCGATATGTCGCTAAGGTGCTGGAGACTCAGCAAAGACACTCTTCTTCACTTATGTATTTTTTAAAAATAGAAATAAAACACGAACACAAAGGATATATATTTGGAGAAAGAAGTAAAAGAAGAGGAATTCAACTGTTGTAATAATCCAGTGTCAAATGATAAGGTGTTGAAGGTTTGACAATAAGGGCTGATTATAAAATACTTAAGAATTATTTTGAAAGAGTAATAGTCATGGTTTGGTGAGAGAGAAGGAGAGAGAGAGAGAGAGAGAGAGAGAGAGAGAGAGAGAGAGAGGCAGACAGACTCCAGAATTCTAATTCTGACAGCCCAGGCGATGGCAGTGTCATAAATGTAGATGCGAAATGGAGGAAAAGAAGCTGGTCGTAGGAAGTAAATAATGAGTTTAGTTTTAGATGTGCCAGTTTACATGTTCCCCTGGTACATTCCGAAATACAGAAAATGGAAATACAGGGTAGAACTATAACTTGAATCTTCAGTTACTGAAATGTATTTGACTCAATAATGTTGGGCTGAGAGTTAAAGCTCTTGGAGAGAAGGAGAAACCAATAATCAGAACAAAATACAGTCATATGTCACTTAGGTACAGGGATACTGCCTGAGAAATGTGTCATTGTCTTCATAGATCTGCTCGCCTCCTGTGGGACACAATACCTGACACTCATCCCTTGGAGGAGGGAAAGTTTTATTTAGCTAATGCTTTGAGGATAGTCAGTCTATTGCTAATTGGTTTCAGGGCAGGAACACCATGGTGGAAGCATGTAGCCAAGAAAAACTGCTTTATTTATAGTGGTCAGGGAGCAGAGCAGGGGAACAGTGCCTGAGAGGAATAGGTGAGGGGCTATAAATAGTACCCATGCCATACCTCCATGACCCACCCAGACACACTGAGGAGTGTGCTCCACTAATCTGCTATGTGTTTCTTAATCCAATGAAGTTCACAAACGAGTGCTAATGATCACAATCCACCCCTCGTCAACTTCATATCCAGACACCATACTCTTTAAACCATACTTAATCTCCAAATAAAGAAAATAGCAAGTTCATAACTCTGCCTAACTTGAAACAACTATCCCACATACTATTGAAAATGCAAAAATCCTTTCCACAAAGTCTCCTCTAGTCCAGCATTTTTAAAAAGTCCACGTCTCTTATGAGACACAAGGCAAATTTCTAGGTGTGTAAATCTCTGTAAAAATAACAAGTTACATAATCCCAAGTTACAATGGCACAGGATAAACATTCCCAAAGAGGAGGAATAGGAAGATAAAAAAGAATTGGACCAAAGAAAGACTGAAACCCAGCAGGGCAAATATTAGGTCTTGTAGCACCGTATCTGGCATCTGGGGACACATGGAAAGATGTGAGTTCCAGAGGGCTTGGGCAGCCCCCTGCTTTGGCCTTGCTGGTTACACCCTGTACAGCTCTCTCTTGCACTGGTGCACTCTCAAGCTGCGGTTTTCCTTGACAGATGTTCCACATTTCTGGCATCTCTGACTTCCTGGGTCTGCAGTGCACCTTTGGCTTCATTCCCACAGTTTCTCACACTGCCCTCTCAGCAGCTTCTTTCCTGGCCTCCATGCTTTCCTTTGAAGTTTGGGTGGAAACCTTCCTGACCCAACAACTGTGCATAACAGCAAAACCAACATCACGTGGATGATGCCAAGGTTGGCTGCCAGTTAAAGCAGGTGCTGTGGCCCCATGGTCATGGCTACAGCAGCTTCCAAGTGCCTGAATAGCTGAGCACAGTAAAATGAATACTGGGGAACTGATTCCTTAGGAGACCCTTCTCAAGAAGGTGTCTTAAAGACTCTTTTCTGAAATGTAAAGTTGACACTTGCACTCTTGAGACTACCACTGGTGGGGCCATGCTGATTCTTGAGATGTCCTCGAGATATCCTTGCCCCTGTATGAAGCTGATGTTTTTTAATTACCAATGTTTGCATTTGTATTAGTACATGTTAGCAAGTAAAGTACAAACAAAGAAAATAATAAAGGATAGACAGAAGGAGACAAGGGGATGGGTCTCTTGCAAATGGGAAGGGGTCCAAGAGACCCAGGGAGAGGGGGGAAGGGGAACTAAGTAGAATAAGAATATGCAATGTACAGGAACCTTATAACCTCAGTAAATGTAAACATTACATGCCATAAGCATGAGCTAAGTTTAATAATACTTGTTTTTTTTATAATAGTGTTGATCTCATCTGTTACTCTCTTTAGCAGTTTGGCTCCAATTCTATACGTGGTTCTTTCTGAGTCAAAAGTTAAGTTTTCCAAATTTTTCTGCTCTGCCTTTCCCCCCTGATTCTCACTATAAATCTAGCTAAAAGCAGCCCATGTTGCAGCCTGGATATTAGGATATCTTGAAATTTTCTCTGCCAGACTAATTAGGCTCCCACCCTTAACCTCTGCCTTCTGCCAAGTCTCAAGACAAGGACGAAATGTAGACAAACTTTCTGCCAGACTGTAACACACATAACCTCTACTCCAATTGCCAGTGGAGTTCTTATTCCCAATTGAACCCTCCTTATCCTGGCCTTTACTGCCTGCATTTCTATCATCTGGTCTTCTGTGCTCCAACCAGAGTCACTCACCAAGCTCCATTTAGAGCATTCTAGGCTTTCTCTAGCCTACTTCTCCAAAACTTTCCAAACGCCTACAATCAGCATGTTTCAAACGCTCCTAAACCGTGTAGTCAGGTAAAGTACAAACAAAGAAAATAATAAAGGATAGACAGAAGGAAATCCTCTGGTACCTCTTTGGTACCAATTTTCTCTGTTAGTCAGCTTCCCTGTTGCCAGACACAATACTAGACACTCATAACTTAAGGAGGAATGGTTTAATTTAACTCATGGTTTGGGGGGTTTAGTCCATTGCCTGTTGGCTGGAAGGCAAACACTTCACAGTGAAAAGGCCTGACAGATAAAACCAGCTCAGGTCATGGTGACCAAGAGCAGAGGAACAACACCAGAGAAGATGTGGTGAGGAATCATACACTGTACCTGAGGCCGTGCCTCTACGGGCCACCCAGGCACACCCAGGAATATGCTATATGAATCTGATAGACATTTCTTTTTTCTTTTTAATTTTATTTTAATGGTACATTTTAGATGTACATAGTGATAACATTCATCACAGGGGATTTGTACCTGTACATGATATATCCTGTTGCTTCTTTCTTTCCCATTCCCTTCCCCTCCCTTCACCACCTCCTCCTTCTTTATTTACAAAAGCTTTGTTTCCATTTTTTCATTATATTTCTTATTTCACTTGTCCCTCTGTTCCTTCTCCCCACCTTGTTTCCTTTCCCATTTGAACAATTTCTTCCCTTTCCCGATATAATACATTTTAGTCTTTATTTACACTTTCAGTTTCTCACACCAGAGAAACAATGTGGTATTTAAACATGTGAGTCTGATTTATTTCACTTAAGAGTATGGTCTCAAGATTCATCCATTTACCTAGAAATATCTCAAGCTTATCATTCTTTATGGCAGAATAGTACTCCATTGTGTTAAAAAAAAAAACACACATTTTCTTTATCCATTCCTCCATTGATGGGCATTTGGGCTGTTCCCAAGATTTAGCTATTACAAACTGTGCCGCTATAAACATGGGCGTGCATGTATTGCTGTGGTATGATGCTTTGAATTCTTTTGGAAAGATACCAAGAAGTGGAATAGCTGGGTCAAATGGAACCTCTAGTCCTAGTTTCCTGAGGAATCTCCACACTGATTTCCACAGCGGTTGCACCAGTCTACACTCCCACCAACAGTGGAGAAGGGTTCCTTTTTCTCCACAGCCCCTCCAGCATTTGTTATTGGCTGATTTGTTGATAACAGCCATTCTTTCTGGAGTGAGGTGGAATCTCAGTGTCATTTGAATTTGCATCTCTCGAATGACCAGTGATGTTGAACATTTTTTCATATGTTTATTTGCTGTTTCTACTTCTTCATCTGAGAAGTGTCTATTCATTTTAGCTGCCCACTTTTGAATTGGGTCTTTAAATTTGGGGGGGTCTGATTTTTTTGAGTTCTTTATATATTCAAGATGTTAGTCCTATGTCAGAGGAATAGCTGGCAAAATATTTTCCCACTCTGTGGGTGGTCTCTTTTGCTGTGCAAAAGCTTTTTAATAAGATTAGATCCCAGTTATTGATTCTTTGTGATATCTCCTGGGCAATTTGGGATTTCTTCATAAAGTCTTTGCCTATACCCGTGTCTTCAAGAGTTCCACCTAGTCTGATAGACGTTTCTTAACAATGATGCTGGCATATCAGGATTAATGGTTCCTTTGACTTGAATATTTATTATTTAGGGCATAACTATACACATATTGTGTGTCACTGTATGGCCAAATATTGCTTGAAGCACTTTCTGTGTATTTATTGATTTAATTCTTACCCTACATGCACAGAAACTGATTTATGAAGCAGTTAAAAACTTATCAGTGGAAGTGGCCAAGGCAGAATTAACACCCAAGTTGCTGGATGTCAGAGCAGAGTTGCTTAGCCTGCACTTTGTATTCATCCTCAGAAAACTGAGGAACACTGACATTTGGAGAAGGGGCAAGTCGAGGAAGAAGACAACACTGGACAGTGTGATGTTAGAAAACTAAAGGTTGAGAGAGTTTCAGAGAGGAAGCCTCCCACTGTGTAAAATATCAGAGAGAATCTCAGATCTCATCTGTGTACGTGACAAATGGTCAGAGAGCAGCTTTCTAAGTGGCTGTGAGGAAGGAGGTTCAACTATGACGGACTGTGAACGGAAGAGCAGAGAAAGGACATGAGCAGCCAAGTAGGGAGAGAAAGAAGGCAGTAACTTGACTGACAGAAGGATTTATGAAGAGATTTATGACACCTCCATTAGCAGGGACTGTTCTGTCCCACACGTCTGTTCTAGAAGTAGAGACAAAAGCTAAGAGGATCACACCATTAGAACCACACTTTTCTGGCTGTACTTTGGATGAACACAATAGGTCAATGGGAAAGGATCACTGCTTAGGGCCACAATCCTGGAATAATACCTCAGAAATGTCGAAGGAATTCTGAAGGTTCTTCCTGAGACAGCCCCCAGCAGCATGAAGTCACAAGTGAACAGACAGAATGAGGACTGAACAGACACACGTAGAATGAAGACAGGATCCCAGTGTCTCGAAGTAGTGTTTATCTAATGTGGGATGAACGGCAGGGTGTGGTACCCCAGCATCACAGGCAGAGAAATAGACTAGGGACCATGAGACCAGGGGACAGACCAGTCTTGCAAGGTAGAATGCTATTCCTAAACTGAATAATAGGTCCCTTTAAGCCTCATATTCTTCTGGGCTCTGGACTTTTTGTGCCTCTTTCCCCCTTTTCCGTGAACACCCAAAGGAATCTGTCTATGCCAGGCCACGGAAACTCTGGAGGTTAAAGGGTCTCAGAGTCCAAGACAACAGGAGCGACAGCCAACCCTGATGACCCTCAGGGACACAAAACTCATATTTCTAAATATAAATCGCTGGGGGTCTGAAGTGGTCAGATACTGGCAGAGCTTTCCTTTTCTCTTACAGTGAATTTGTGTCTTGAATGTGATTGATGGAGGTTTTCCCCCTCCCCTTGCACTTCCTCCAGGAAAATGACAGCCAAAACCTCCACTTGGTACCATGGGACAAGAAAGATATGGGCCTTTCATGCTGGAAGGAAAGGAGCCCTCTGACCCAGCTCCTTTGGCTGAATATTCTCGGCTCTTACAAACTCACGCAATCGCAAACAACCAGATGTATGCTCACCTCCTGCCTGGCTCCCCTCAAAGGAGAAGGCAGACAGGCAGGAGTGTAAGTGGCCAAAGCTAGAGAATAGGGTTTATGTCCTTCTCTGTCAGCTGTCCTAAGTGATTCTCTTTTCTGTTCCTCCTAAGAACCACAGAGAGTCCTTCTTTTGTCACTCATCCTATTTGGTTTGAAAATAACAGAACAGTTCTGCATAATTCATGGATCTTCCTAAATTATAAATATGCGGAGGCTGCAGATTTTCCTGTTGCCTCCTTCCACACCTTAATACCAGCTTGCAAGTTATCTTCTCAGAGGCAGGAAAATGAAAGGCAAATTAGATGTGGCAAGTTCAAAAGTCAGAGCCAGGAACCTACCATGTGTCTTGGCCAGCTTCCGTGCAGGATGGCAATACTCTACCCAGTTAGCTTCTTCTGCAGCTCTTAGAAACCTATTCTTCTGTTTCGTTTCCTTCCTCAGTGGCTTCCAGTGATTTCTGTGCTTGAAAGCCAAAATCATCTCAAGACTATTGAATGTGCATCTCGGTGCTTCAGACCCCTATCTGGCTTGAGCCCTGATTCACACTTTCCTAGTTGAGGTATTCAGAAAGGGTTGTTACTTCACTCCAGTGGCTTGCTCTCCTGAACTTCAACTTTTTACATGTCCCTTCCATCAGTCCGATTGCTCAAAGTAAAACTATTTCATAGTATCAGATCATCTCTGGGCCCAAATGAAAAGGGAGCAAACATTTTTAATATTCTTTGTCTTCAGTCATTCCAAAGATGTTTAGGTCAAAAGGAACCAAAGCAGGGATAGATTTAGAAAAAAATGTAGAGCTCAGGAAGATTTATATTTCCTAACTGAAAAATACAATCTTGGTTTTCACTTTCATCAGCCAGGCAGTTTCCCCAAAGTCCTGATGTCCGTTTCTGCTCAATGTGGCCATGCTACATGAGTCTCCAGTCACAGATTTCTCATGCCACATTGTGCACAGGTTCTTCTCTTTTTCAGAAGTCAGGCTGTAATCCTGGAGCTTTGGCTTATGTTTTTTTCTGAGCCCTCAATCATAAAGAGATATAGTCTCAAAATGCAGGCAAGAACTTTAGCAGATACAAGATTAATTTAAAAGACTGAGTTTTTGTAATGAAGAAAATCTTGCTTGGTATTTGTTTGTGTTATGATCTATCTTAATGGTCTGGGTAGTTAGGAACAATAGAATTATCATATATAGGTTGGGATTATTAAATTTAATTCAAGTTTCATCAAGTTTTAAAATATTCTCCCTCGCTAGGAAGGAGATTAGATCAGATGTCTGATCTGAATGAGCCCACATACACATAATTGGAGGAAACCACAGATGATGAGCTAAAATGCAAAGCAATAACAGCAAATACCATATTTATTGTTCAAATAATTATTCAAGAACCAAGCTGCTATATACAAGTGACTGCATTTTATCTCTGAAGACCACTTCTTGGACAATGCTCAAGCGTAGTCAGTAGGCTGTGGAGGAAGGGTTAGCTCATACATGAAGGCCTTTGGGAGGTTTTTTTCCAAAAACAGATGTTATTCCCTAAGGAACCATGTGTCAGGAAAAGACTGGAATTGTACCAGGAGGAATTGTCTCTAAGATTGGAAAAAGACAAGTTTGGGGGGCTCAGGTGGACAAGGAGGCAAAAGATGGCGAGTAAGTCAGTGTTAAAAAGGATTTCAAGACAGGAAGAACCTCTGCATTCACGCCTCTCCACCAATCATACAACTCTTTATTATTTAACACAAAATTATTGAGTGCTTGCTCTGAGCCAAACACTGTGCCAATCGACAAGAAAACTATAGTGTACAAGACAGACGTGGTTTCTGTCCTAGAAACATTTTACAAAACATAAAACATTCCCGTATAAGTTATTCTCACAAATGAAAAACACACGTACCACTACAATAAGAAAACCAAAACTTTATTAAAATTTCCACAAAATATGTGTTAAAATAAACTGTGGAAACTGTAAATAAATAAACACTGTTTCAAATAATTAGGTATTATCATATACTGATAATAAATGAAAACGTATAATGCCTAGTGTTGGTAAGTATAATGAAGATCTTTCAGTTCCTGGTTGATGAGACTTTTAAATTAGCTGGGCATAGAGGTGCACATCTGTATTCCAGTTACTCCAGAGCCTCAGACAAAAGGATTGCAAATTGAATTCCAACCACAGTGAGACTGTGTCTCAAAATAAAACCTTAAAAATTTGACTGGGCTTTCGTTTAGTGGTAGAGTGCTAGCACGTGCAAGGTCCTTGGTTCAATCCCACTGTTAAAATTTACTATGACATTTCTATGTGGTAACTTTCCAATATTTATTAAATTTAAAGATGCCTTCGCCTATGACCTGATATATTTTAAATTCGGGAATCCATCCCAGAAAATAAGAGCACAAGTTGTAATCCTATACACATACTATTATACTGTTTGTACCAACAATACCAATAAAGAATAATAATCTTCTTGTCTGTTGATAAAGCATGAGCTATTCACACAATAGAATGCTATATAACTGCTTAAAATAATAAAAGTGGTATCAGGGCAAAGCACATAAATAACGCTTAATAAATACAAACCCTCTGGACACCTCAGACCACTAGGTCTTGGCCTTTTATTCCTCATACTTTGATATCAGGTTCTCTGGTACTTGGTTGCATTCTCCAAGCATGTGCACCAAAACTCCTGGGTTTGTCCATGCATCCTAATGCATATTTCTTACCACTCAACCCTACGCCCCATCAACATTGACTTCTGACAAACATCCCATCTTTTCATGCCCTGGGTACCACCTCATTCCAGTCCGTATGCTACCAAGAAGGAATATGGAGACCGTCTTCTTGGTCTGGTTGACGCTTACTACAGGTGAAGGAGATCCAAAATCCAGTGCTGACAGCTTTCCGAGCAGGTATTGACGTATATTTTTAGTTTTACCATTTTTGTGTTTCTTGCTCCACCTATTGCCTAGAAAGAAAAGAGATGAAGGTGGAAATAAGTGGGTCAGGAGTGGAGGGGAGGGAGTGTCTTTCGTGCTGTCCTTTATTGGGGTCGGGAGGCGATCTCAAGCCAAGCGTCCCAGGAGATGTGGCGAGCTCAGATTCAGTGGTGGCCTGAGATTATCTGTGGGCATCTGGTACAATGAACTATGTGTAGCTAAGAGCGTGAAGGTATTTGTTCAATCAAATGGAATGATAGATACGCTGGTGACTGTGCTTTCGTCCGTTCAGCACACCTAACCATGGCCAGGAGCAGCTCTGCAGATCCAGTAGTGAGAACAATAAAACAGTGCCCAGGGGCTGGGGATTTAGCTCAGTGGTTACAGTGCTTGCCTTGCAAGCACAAGGTACTGAGTTCGATCCCCGGCACCAAAAAAAAAAACAAAACAAAACAAAAAACTAGTGCCCATCTTTACAGAGATGGACTCCTTGTAAGGTGTGCATGTGTCTGCTTTGGATATATCATATACCAAACGGGGTCAGGGTGCGTGTGAGCAGAACACACACACATGCGCATGCACACACACATATGCACACACACCCCTTGCTCCTATTCCCAAATTCCCATTTCTCTTCTGATCATTCATTTTGGAGCATCTTGTATATTTTTTTCCTAGAAAATGGGTCTCCGTAACCATGGAGATGGATGTCAGGCTCAGTCCAAGGGGATGTCGAATTATGTGTTTAAGAAGACACTAAATAAGCTTTGATTGCTACTTGGGTGGTACTTTTGATTTCCGTTCTCCACTACTCCCAAGGTTTCTACAGAGGACTAAGGTGGAAATTGGAATAATTAGCTGAAGATCCTATCCCTCACTTCCTTAAGTCAAGCGGAAAGCTGGCTCCACCCCCCGGAAGTGAATAGCAGAAGTGGAGGTAACCTCTCCCACGCCCAGCCCAGAGCAGACCCCACACCACAAAGGTGGCACAGGCCGTAGCCACTCTGAGCTGCAGTCCTCTTGCCATGGAAACCATAAGGCTGCACAGAACCTGGGACCCACTCGGGGCTGAAGTTGATGTCCCCAGGAGTCTCTGGGGATCAGGTGCCTGCCCAGCTAGCCAGCAACTGGAACCAAAAATGACTTGGGGGGAAGGAGTGACTAGATAGGAGTTGAGAATGCTCGCCCTGAAGTTAACCTTGTGTTTTTATCTCTCTTGCACTATGTACCTTCTGATAAATCTAATAAATCTTCTCTTGTTTAAGTGACAGGCAGTTGGAATTGTTATTTTCGTTCTTGCCAAATCCTCAAAAGGAGAAAATCAAGTCACGTGGCCTGAGGGAAGGAAAAATAGGTCAAAACACAAGCAGAATCCAATTGCTTAGCAGTGGACAGGGCTTAGAAGGACAGGCTACACCTTTGGCGAGAGATGCTGCTACAGACCTGGGCAGATATGGGCACCTAGGGAGGGCACAGTCAGGCCTCCCACCAGCTGGTGGCTTTATGGACTTGTGACAAAAGATTGGCGGCACAGGCCAGTCCAGGCAGAAGTCCCCACACCCGTGGAACAGACAGGCATACTGCAATGGATAACTCACCATTGTTTTTTCTATTTCCCTTTCCGCTTAAGAGTTCTGTGTTTGCCTGGCCAGTGCCCTGCCCTTTCCTTTATTGATCTTAGCAATAGTAGAGAAGAAAATTGAAAGACCACCAAAAGGGCTAAGTTAATCTGCATTTGAAAGGGCAGAAAGCCTTGCATGATAGGAAAATAAATAAATAAAATTGACTCCAAGAGTCAGGAAGAGATGGAGGGAGAAGAAAGGCCAACCTAAGTCATGTTTACCAAGAGTTTATGGGAGAGGAGCAATTGACAGGCAGCTTCCACACTTCATAAATGAAAAGGTATGAGAGAGACTTGGGGAGAGGATTTTGGCTTCGAGTTAGTGCAGAATTCCTATCTCCTGCTTCTTGAAGAGTCCATAGTAAAGAATCTGGCTGCTTGTCGATGTTCTTTGCATGTCACACCGGGTTTACTTCTGAATTTGACTGCCTGTATTTGGGCCAGTTTTATCATGATTGCCTGTGATTAAACAAGCATTCTCAGAAGATTAGTGAGTGTCTGAGTCCTAGGGACATCCAGGCTGCACAAACTGAAGGTCTGAGCCAGCTAGTAGCCAGTAATTCGGCATCAACACTGGTGGGGTTGTGTTTTGCCTGAGAATTGAGCATCCTCGTTGATGACAGCTCAGAGGAGTCAGAAGGACAGAAGCCTTGGACCACCATTTCTGTATAAATGCCCCCCTGCAGGGTCCCCTTCTTGGTCCTCTTCGGCCAAATGTAGTAGTTCAGCTCAGCTTGTTCCTGGGGCCCTGAGGGTCGTCCCTTCCTACCTGGAGCATTCTATCTGGCATACGCCTTCCGCTTCATTTCACTCAGTCCCCGCTGGCCAGGCCTCCCCTGATTCTTTAGTTTTTCCTCCACTGTTCTGACCTCAGACCATATTTCCGCCATAACACAAGGTGAGTCAGCTCTTCTGGCCTCATTGGTTTAAGTGCCAAGTAGCCAATGGCTCTGAAATTTAACTCTTTGGCCTAAACATCTTTGTGAACACCAAAACCACAACTATGAATGTCTACATGATGCCGCTACTCAGTCAACCAGCAGACAACTTCAAAGCTCACATGGCCAAAGCTAAACTGTGCTAAACTGGTCCCCTCACCCCCAACCCTTCCCCTTTGTAGCTCACAGTCTCCATACATGTAATCCACCTGTTCTCCTTGCTCAAGCCTAAATATTTAAGATATTTTCAAATTTTCTTTTTCTCATACATTTTGCACTCAAAACGTCAGCACACCAATCTTCAGTTTCCAAAATACACTTTTAATCTGACCGTTTCGTATGCCACCTACCATTGCCATCACTCTGGTACAGATCATCAGCCACTCTGTGGCCTGCCCCAGCTCATCCCTTGCTCTACCTGACGGCAGCCAGAGGAAGGCACCAGCATTGTGCTGTGCTTGTGCTCAGAGACAGCCAGAGATCTGAGCAGCACAGCACCATCCCGTGTGCGCAAACATGCCAGGGAACTCTCCTCTCATTGTGCTGTATTATTTTCCATAGAGCTAACCAAAAAATATATCATACATTTGAATGTTTGTTTTCTGAATCCCCCTAAAATATATGGTTCCCCAAGTGTAGAAATCTGTCCTGTTGTATTATCCTTTCTGCCTAGAAATATCTGGCATATGCTAAGTGCTTAATTCATGTTAGATAATTAATAAATTATTTTTCTAAACTTTTGCTTCCTTTTTCCAAGGAAGGATGTACCGTGCACAGGATAAGGCTTTGAAATGGTGTCTGATCCTTCCCAAGTATGTGATGTTCTTTCATGCATTTATGTTATATTTCCCCTTCTCAATGATTTAGACTTTGTCCAGTGATTTGCTTTGGCTAAAAAAAAAAATATGAGTAGATTAAGTACCCCCTTATCCACAGATTGCCTGAAACCTTTATCTACTAGATCTTTCTTATATGTACATATCTATGGTAAAGTTAGATAGATAAATTTGGCACAGTAAGAGATCAACAATAATAACTAATAATAAAACAATTACAACTGACTCTGATGGAGATTAAGTGAATGTGCTCTGTGATGTACTGTATTACTCTTTCTTGTGATGAGTGGGATGACACAGTACATGTATGATGGGATGGATGTGATGAATGACATTGTGATGTAGTGGTAGGATACTACAGCAATGTTCCTTGAACACAAGCACTGTGACACTCCCAACATATGATGGGTGTCATGGTTTGTGCCTAAATGTCCCCCTAAAGCCTCATGCAGTCATGGGTGGGGCTTTTTCAGAGGTAACTGAAACTAGTCTGTGTGATGCTGGGATTAAGAGTGTGTGATTACTAAATCAATCCACTGATTGATTTGGCACCACCCTAATCCTGGAAGCCTGGATACGATATAAGCACCAGAAAGAAGCTACTTAGGCCCCTTCTCCCCCCTTGCTTACCTTGCTGCCTTCTGCCTGTCAGCCATGCCACCCCGCCTTGGAGCCAGCTGATTGTGGACCAAAACCTCTACAAACTGTGAGCTAAATAAACCTTTCCTCCCTTAAATTTGAGTGTCAGGTATTTTGTCTCAGCAATGAAAGAAAAATAACTAAGACAATGAGGCACCTAATTTGACTAATTGTAGGGTAGCATATACCCTGTGGATACCCTGGGTAAAGGGATGATTCATATCCCAGGCTGGATGCAGCAGGACAGCACAAGAGTCCATCGTGTTATGAAGAGCAAGTAAGGATAGTATATCTCTGGAAGTTTCTACTTAACATTTTCATACAGGAGTTAACTATAGATAACTGAAGTCACAGATAAGGTTGACTAGAGTAGAAATAATTTACTCATGCTCATGATCTGAAGCTTAAAGAGCTCTTTTCCAAGAGAGGGATTGATCTTTCTTCTTGGGTCCTTGAGCAGAGGAGATAGGAGATATAGATGTTCTCTATCCATTGAAGAGGTGGAGCAGCAGTGCCAAATTAATGTTCTTGTGTTTTAAGCCCCTCAGAAGTGGAGGTCATATTTTAGGCGGCATAACACATTCTACACTTGGTCTATAAGATGGGGATGGGGTGTTTGCTTGTCCACAGATGCCACAGTGGGATGCTGTATTCCTACCTTGGTGAGTGTGTTCCCTGGGTACATACTTGTCCTGGGCAGGGATCCTTCCAGGAAGATCCTGCATCCCTCTGGTCCAGGATCCAAAGTAAGCAGCTAGCAAGGCCACTATGGGACTCAGCCATCCTCTACGGGTATAATGAGCACTCATTCCTCTTCCGCTGTGTGATCTGGAATCCGGATGCTGGCACACATTCTAAATATGGTGGCTGTAGTTAACAAACCTGCCTTTAGCCCTTGCTCATTCTGAGAAAGGCTGAGGAAGGAAGCAGCCAGGTGGCAGGTTCCATGCCTTCAGCTTGGGCTGAGGAGCTTTGTTAGGTGGAATAAGACATGAGCTACACAAGTGTGATGGTTGATTGATTGTGTCAACTTGTAAGAGAAGTTTAACTAAACTGGCTTAGCAATTCTACGCCCTAGGGTGTAGAAGATCCACCCAAGGGCAGCCCATTCTCTAGATGGTATAAAAGGGTAATGAAGAGGGATGTATCCTACCTGGTTTCTTTGGATTACCTTCGGTTTCTTTGGATCAGCTTTGGTTCCTTTGGAGGAGCTCCAGACCATCACCTGGATCCTTCGGACCTCCAGACCTTCGGCTGGGCCCTCTGGATCTCCAGTGCACAGACGGACCCTCTGCACACTTTCACATCTGACTTGTAGGAAGCCCAAGGAAGCCAATCCGTAAACTCTCACATATTCCTGTATCTACCATTGTATCTGTTTCTCTAGTGAATACTGACTGATACAACAAGACAGGAGCGATGACTAGAGTGTACACTGAGTGGCGACAACACCTCTAATGTTTATGATTTGAAGGATACAGCCACAAAACACTGAGCACAGCAGAGCATCCCACGGGTGGTACAGGCGACACATGGGGTTTTGAGCTTGGGCTGTGTTCGTGTGTGTGTCCGTCCTTCCTGGACCTCCTTACTAAGGAGTCTTTAAGGATTTTGACCCAAGATTTCCGCAGCCTTCATTCACGGCCTTGGGGAGTCCCGGGACCACAGGTCTGAGCAGGGGCAGGAGGGGCTGGGCGGCTGTAACTCCTGCTCTTGCTTGGCCAGTGCCTGATGTCTGGCTGCCCTCAGACAGATGCTAAGGCAGCTCTTTGCATCTCACTCTCTGCACGACAATGTTGCTTCTCCTTTTCCAACAGAGGAATTTTCCTTCAAGTGAAACAAAGTACATTGTGTGAATTGATGAGACAAGGAGGAAGGATCTGAGCTTCCTGTGGAAGCTCTGGGAAGGAATGAGCTGCCCATGAAATATTTAGAGGCATTTTCTCAATGTAGTGGGCTGAGATGACTCAGTGAACTCCAGAGCGGGTTTCCAAGGCCTGGAGATTGAAATCCGAAGGCGAGGCTCTGGGGCATTGGCTGACCTTTGCCTCCTGCACCACCAGCCCTGCATGGATCATCTGCTGGGCATCATCTGGGCTGTGACAGCTCCTGTTTTTAAAGCTGTATCATCTGTCAGTGGCCGTTACAGCCTGGCCACTGGACAAGGGGGGCCTGACCAGATTATGCCAAGCCTGTGGAAAAAAACACTAGATTGTGCTCATCAGCTGTGGCTGTTAGTAAATGTTGAAGCAATGATCCTGTAGATGCTCAGATCTTGCAAGATGTGCTGGTCCCCAAAACCCCGAGGACGAAACAGCATAGTCACATAGAGTTATCTCCAGGGATGAGGATCCAACACATTATTACAGTATCTAAGGAACTCACAGCCAGGTCATCTCCTCACAATCTCATTTGCTGTGCATAAACTTGCTTTGTTGCTATTCTTACCAGCAGACCCAGAGTCCCATAGAGAATTAGATTGGATTTGAGTGAGCAACAGAATCACCATCCATAACCATTATCTTTGCAAAGCTCTAGGTTGCAAATGATAATCCCCAGGACAGATGTAGCCCCACAGATGTGTTAGGTTTAGTCCACACAATGTTTTCAACAAAATTACATAATGATTTTCAAGACAAGACATGCCATTGAAATTCTGAATGCAGAGCCCTCCTTGAACCTTGAAAATCTATTAATACCAGCCCCAGATTTTAGCATATTAACAAGTGGCCAAAACTGACTGCTGAATTGTTGAACTAACAGATCTTCTCCCGGTGACCAAAGTTACCACTACTCCCTCTTCCCTTATTCTCACCTCATTTCATGGAGTCATTTGATGCTTTGAACTCTGAAATTCTTTCCTGGAGACACACTCCTAGCCAAAGATGCTCGACTATGTCTTGTTTATATTTTAGCTTCCTTGCATCAGATGGGATGGGAAGTGTAGTGGGCCCTGGTCAGGATGCTGTCCCCCTCCTGTCCTCTCTTGGCTGCACCATGCTCGCCCCTATGACTCCTACTACTCCAGTGAACAGGTCGCTAGGGACCTCCTCCTTTTAGCTCTAATGACTAGACAGGGCATCTCTGAGCCTGTGCCACAGCATCTTGCTTTGCAAGCTGGTGGCCAGTCTTGGGTGAGACATTCTGAGAAGGACACACAGCTGGCTCATGGATTGTTTGGCTTGTGGCTCCACGTGGCAGTGTGTTTAAACTGTGCATTACAGATCTGTGCACAAGTCTCCTGTGCAGGAAAGTTTCTGCTGGGACTCACAGTGCCATGCTGACCTATGATCCATCTTTCCCCCGATATTCACAGCAGTGGATATACTGCACCTTATTGCGAAAAAAGTACTAGTGAAAAATACCCCATCACATGGCTACATCCAGTGAACATACCCAGGACCATAATTGGTTTTTTTCCTTAAGCATTACAGGAAAAAAAAAAAAGATGACCATCACTTTTTTGCCTTTGGGGATATTTGACTCTATGATTTCAAACACATGAGATACTTAAAAACAAGTATTATTTGAATCTCCTACTGAGGTCAGTATTGGGGCATGAGAGGAGACAGTGATGTCCCGTTGTTAGAAGTCAGTGGTGCCCAGGCCTTGAACGATTCCAGCTCCAACTAGTCTCTGGCTTTCGCAACACACAATGGTGGCGTCCAAGGAGAATGTACACAGAACAGTTAAACTCCAGATCTAGAATAACCCCTGACCCCATCTACAATTTGATAACTAACCTAGGCCGAATTGTTCCCTAACTCAGAGCCTAACTGACTTCTAGTGTAAAATAGATGCTAATCCTGGCTTCACCAGGGTCCCCTCACCCAGACTGGGCTCACACACCACAAGGTCAGCGTGAAAGAAACATTCTCCAGAATCTCAAGGGTTCGTTGCCTGGGGCAAAGTGGCTGAGCAGGGAAGCCGCACATAGCTGGTGGGTCCTGAATGTTTTCACTGGCAAATTCCTGAACAGACTCCTACAGACCTTAAAACTCTACCCACCCGGCACGTTCAAGGTGGCTATCTGAGCCCACGCTAAACTATGTTCCCAGGAGCTCTCTCTAGTGTTAATATTTTCTTTCAAAAGCATCCCATTTTGAAATTGCTTTTTAAAATTAATGAAATTAACTCTCCACATAAACGTCAGACATATCTACATGAAGAAACAATGCATCGGCTTTGTTATTGTTACTTGCTTGAGACAAAGAACATAGTGAAAAGAAGGAGGAGGAGGAAAAAAAGAAAGAGAAGGAAGAGGAGGGAAGGGAGAGATAACTGGTAAGGATGGGAAGGCTGAGGAAGGGAGAGGCGGTGGTTGACAAGGGTTGACAACAGCTTCTTGCCACACCCCTGCCCAGGTACCACCAACACTGACCCTACCCTGTGCATACTCACGGGCCAGCCCGGGTGCTGGACTGGGAATAACATGGAATGCTCTCCCCACCAGTCAGCGTGGTATGAGATCATTTCAGCCCCCCCCCCACATGCCTACAAGGTTGAAGATGGTAAGTGTCTCTGTGGACTTGGTGTTATTGCTTTAAAATCAAAATGATGACAGGAGGGACCAGTTCACCAGTGGGTCTCTCGAGCTTGCTCCCAAGTCTACCAGCTCTTCCAAATCAGGATCAGATCTCGCACCTGATGCCAACAGCATTGATGTAGACAGCTATCTTCATAGTTAATGCATGCTACACCGACAACTGCCCCTGCTTTCAGCAAATGGCCAGCTGCAGCTCATGCCTCTCAGATGTGAATTTGAGTTAGGATTTGGATGCCTCCTCTCCTCCAACTCCGGTCTTTCTCTGAGCCCTTCCTCTGAGCTGGGCTCATTCCTTTCTGTTTAGAGGCAGCTTCACTTCTTCAGCTGGTTGGGCTGGTTCTGGGTACAGCCAGCTTGCATCAGAGCTTGAATTGCCCAGTTACCTACACTTCTGTTATCTGAGTTAGAGGATGGGAGAAGAAACAAAAGGAAATCTTCGAGATTCCATTATTGTCTCTCGGGGTAAAGCCCTGGTACTTTCTATTATTATTTAAGCCATCCAAAAAAAAAAAAAATGCCGAGGAACAAACACCTATCTTATGCACAGTCATTTAAATGTAAATCAAATCACATCACTTGTTTCTCCAGAAGCCTCCACATCTACCTGCAGGACTACACTAAGAGTGAAATAAAAGCTTTGTGCCATGGCCCAGAGACTCTGCTTGCTCTAGGTTCACCCACCCTGACCTCATGCCCCCTTGAACGCCATGCACCAGAGCACACTTTTGCTCTTGAAAGACACCGAACTTTCTTCAGCAGAAAGTTCGAGTTTCAGCAGAAAGAGTCTCTGCTTCGGTCTCTTCTCATGGCTCCCTGTTTTACTCAGATTGCAGCCTCACAGCAGAGCATCCCTGCCAGTCCTTCTGCAGTAAGCCATGTTGGTGCTCATTACATTCTATGGTTTTCCCCCACAGCACTTATCAAACTTGATGGTTTTGTAGCACCGTAGTTTGTTTTATTATTGTACATTTTATGCTTTCTCAACCAGATCTTTCATGGGGGCTCAAAACCAAGACTTCTTTGTATCCTTAAGGCTTGATATATAGTAGAGGATGAATACACATTTTTGGGTACATGAACAAGTTAATGAATGAATAAAATAATTGTCACTGCTGAATATAACCGTGTTTTCTGAAAATTAATTTCATTGTTGCTTTAAATCCATATACAAACAGAGATGTGAGGAATTCTAGAATACTCTTTTTCTAGTCTCTGCCATTTGAACCCTAAAATGATTTCACCCACTGAGCTCTGGGCCAGCCCCTTTGGCGTGTGCTGTCAAAGCTTTTTCTGCAAGGAGCAAAGTCAATAGAAGGGCCCAAGGCCCTTTGCTTTGGTCTCCCAACCACAGAGTTAGAAGTGCAGCCGTGACCCACAATCATTTGGAAGGTCTTAAGACTCTGTCCTTTAAATGCAGGGATCCACTGCCTGGCCCTGGACCTCAGCAGGAATGTGAGGGAAAATGTCTACAGCTTCCTTTATGCCAGAGGCTTTGTCGCTCTTTGAGTAGCGTTATCCTCTGTGAGTTGGAGAAAATTAAAACAGCACTTTAGAGAAGGCCAAGAAGAACAAAAATATTATCGGTGCATAATGTCCTCTGAGCTTCCTTGGGATCCTAAAAAGCATCACATGCCATGTGGAGACCCAGGATTTGGCATTTGACACACATTTTTAAACCACGATTCATGCAATACCAATGGTGATAACTTTGCTCAGAACTCGGCCTTTAAAATTGAGCATGTCCTCATCTGTGACGGGAGAGTACTATTAACATTTCGGGATGGTTCTGAAGGTAAAATAAGATAGCAGGGCATCCAGAAAAATATGTCACTCTCAAAAGACATTTCACCCCATTTACAATCTTCGAAGGCTGCACTTCACCTTTAGTTTTAGAAAGAGAAAAGGTCCCCTTGAGAAATTTCCATTCTGGCCCAGGCAGTGACCCAAGGGGAAAGGGGCTCCAAAGCTTGACAAATAATACCCTCTTAGTAGCAAGGGTAATGAGACTCTTCAGAGAAAGAAGAAATAGCTATTTAGAGTAGAAAGCCCCTGGAAAACAACTTACAAATGGACTCTTATCACCCTGTGATTGGACGATTTTGTGCACAAGCTCCGCCTTCCCTCCCTCTGTTCAGTAAAGGATTGTCCTACCTCTTCTCGTTAATGTCTGGAATCCAGGGAGACACAAGCTAGGTGTTAAGTACCAAACCTAAATAATATTTTCCATGAACTGCTGGTGATATAATGAAAGTCTTTTGGACTGTTCTTGTTAATACCTGACTTATGCAGTCTTGTTCAGGTCCTCTAGGGTTATGGGCCATGGGAGACAGGAGGGACTTCTTGACCTGTCAGTGTCCACGTACTTTCTGCAAGGACAAACTCCTCAATGGGAGCCTTGATATATGGTTCCATGCTCAGCTTCTACCTGCCTCCGGAGGGCCAGCTGCCTTCCTTAGTTATACTGAGGAAAAGCAGCAGCTTTTGTGGCACCTGTTGGTATCCCCGCTGATGCTAATCTCAAATTATCTTTGGGGCCCATCGCATTTCCCAGGCTGATAATACATCCTCATCCCATATCCTCTTCTCTGACTTCTCCCTGCCACCATTAAGTGAGTGAGTCTTATTCCTCTTCCATTAAATCTGGACAGCGCAACTGTGGCTCATACGAACCAATAAAATATCATGGAAGCGGTTCTGTGTGGCGTCTAAATCGGAAGAGGTGATGCAGTCTACAGGTTGTGTACTCACTTCTTAAGCCTTCCTTGGTCACAGTGTCCAATGTCCAGTGACGCTGAGACCAACATCATGAAGGGGCACACATGACCACCCCACCTAAGCAGCCCAGATAGCATTCAGCCAAAAGCCAGCGACAGCTACAGCCTGGAAGCTCCTGCAGTTCTGCAGGCCAAACCATCTTCTGACTGCACCTACATGCTAGAACCCAAGTAATACAACTAAGTGCTTTCCAAATATGTGACCCAGGGGACTGGGGACCAAATAAAGAGGTGGCTATACCTCACTAAATGTCAGGGCACTTTGTAATACAGCAGTAATAACTAGAATAATCCTGAATGAGCATGATAACCAGATTTTCCCAGTTTATGTGTTTAACTGGATACATTCTAGTTTCTTCATCTTACGCAAGAGGAAAAAGTAAGATTCCATGGAATTCTCATCTGAAGCTTCCATCAACCTCTTTCATTCCTAGAAATAGACTTTCATATTTGATGTGCCATGGAGAAATGAAGTATACATGGTTATGGTGAAAATAGGTTTTTTACAGTTTAATAAGCTAGTAAGAAACATTAGTAACCATTTTTATAAGGATATCAGTCTTTTTTCTTTGTTGAAAAGGCTTCAAAAGTCTATGAGACATAGTCCCTGCAGTCTGGGTAAGATGGTGTCATGCAGATTTAAATATCTAGGTAGTGATGAGTCTCAGCACCAAGAAATGACCAGGAGCCTATTAAGCTACATAGAATGCCACTAAGGAGAGAATTCGGGTACGGAAAAATAGGAGAATCAGCTTTCAATATTTTTTGGAGTCAGGTGAGAAGGACCCCATAACTTTCCTCATATCTAAATAAGCACAGACATTGGAAAAAGACCAAAATTAAGAGAACTGGTGTTATGTTTTGCCTCCAAAATGTTACCCCAGCTCCTTCCCTGTTTGGATCATGACTGTGTTCATTAGTGGCTTCATCTGTGGATGAGTTTGTGTCTGACTGTGTTGTAGGGGAAGCAGGTTGGAGGTGCGTCACTGGACATGTGACCTGACAGGGTATACTCCATACTCCTGTCTGTGGCTTCTCCCTTGTCTCTCTAATTCCTGGCTGCCATGGACTGAGCGCCTTTTTTTCTACCGTACCCCTCTGCCATCTTGTTTCTGCCTTGAAGCCTGCTGACCATGGAGTAAAACCGTGAGCTGAAATAAACCTCTTCTCCTTTAAGTTGTGAGAATTAGGTATTTTGACCCAGTGATGAGAAAGTGCCTAAGACAGAGACTAAAAAGTAAGAGACCTCTCACTATGCTCCACAGAGAATCCGTCCCCAAAGGGCTGACATGTTCAGAGGTAGCACCCTGGAGAGGAGATTTTTGTCATGGAGTGGTCAGCTCATGGTGAGTTTGTGGCTGGTGTGTGATTAGGAGGTGGGGCCCACTTGGAGGAGCTGGATACCCAGAGGCATGACTTTGAGGAGTGTGTTTTTCTCTCGGGCTGTATCCCTGTGCCCTCAGCTTCCTGGCTGCCATGAGGTGAGCGGCTTTTCTCCACCATGACCTCCCACTATACTGTGTGTGTCTCAGACCCTGCTGACATGTAGTAAAAAGCATGACTAAAAGCATGAGACTAAATAAATTTTTCCTTTAAGTTGTATACATCAGGTCTTTTGTTTCAGCAACAGGAAAGCCAACCAAGATACATGGGCAATAAAAGATTCTACAGAACTAATTTCCACTTAAGTACTTAAGTATTTCCACTATGCTGTTCTAAAGAAGGACTCAAGTGAAGATGCTGGGACTCTGATGTAGAATCACAATTGGGGCTTACTGATCTTTCTCAAGTTGAGTGCCCTATGAAACCAGAGGGCATGTGGCCGAGGGCATGCACAGATAACAGCGGCAAATCCAGTTGCTTTTCTAATTAGCCCACCGAGAATGAATGATTCTATACAAAATAGATGGAGGTACATTACAGCAATGTGACTTTCGTGGTTTTAATTCAGAGCATATGAAAAATCGTTTTTGGTGGGAAAGTTTAGTATCAATGAGTGGTCTTAATTGCACGAAGTGGGACAAGAGCATTCGACAGATTAAAAACCATGCATTTAATGCATGTCACAGAAACCCTTCACTTAAGGCCAGTTCAAATATGTATTAAATCGTCTGTGGCAAATAAGCAAAAACATCTTGAACATGCAAGGATTACCGGCAAAATTAACTAGCCTCGCTCACATTTCAGTGTAGCTCTCCACGTACTATTCATGTTCCAGGCACCTTTCAGTTGAGATGTTCTTGAATTCCAATTATAGTAGGAATACTCTATCACCAACTAAGCCCTGAGACTCTATCTCAAAGAATGAAATAACTGTTAAACTTTCTATCTTGACTTCAAGAATCATTTGTAAGATGTAAAGAGTTGAAAATGGATGGTAAGAAGCCACATTTGACTGAAAAATGTTGCTGAGGTGTGCATCATTTTTTCTTTCCTCTGGGTAGCTCATTTTCCTGCCCTGCTCACTCCAGCAAACAGACTCCATGCTTACTGCTACAGGAGAAGAAGGGAAAGGGAGGATACCGCAAGAAGAGTGAGGCTTACCAGGTCCTGGCGCCGGCCCGCAGTAGCTCTGCAAGAGTTACGGTAACAGAGAAGTCTGTGCCGAAGTGCTGTGTTTGGGAGGAGTTAGTGATCTCCTACCAGAAAGTTCTCACTGCCTGAAAGATGGCTCCGTGTCGAAGAGGGAGGCAGGGGTCTGCTGAGGGCAGCAGAGTTGTGGCTGTCGGGTGGAGGAGGGGAACTAGAGTTCTTCCCCAGAGGTGGCTCCCCAGGCCATTGCTCTCTACCTCACTCGTAGACTGTGTGTTAATAGCTCCAGCCTCCAGCTTCATCCTCTGATCCGAGAAGTTGTTTCTCAAATATAATGGCCGATCTTCACAGTTGAAGATCACTTAGCCTTCTAGCTATCTGTAGAAGGTTGAAAGCCCAGAGATATTTTTGAAATTTGATCACAATTCCCCTTAGTTCAAACCAACATCATTTTATTGATTACAACTATTTTAACAATGTTGTAGGTTTTCTAGAGATCCAGCTTGTGTCTACTACATTCAAGAAAACCATACCCACAGTTGAGACAGAATTTCTCTTTCTGACCTCACTGCTGAGTGACTCTGTTAGATTCTGGGATGTTCTTTGGTAACCAGAAAGGGTTACCCAGGCAGCTGCCAAAGAGCATCCAGGGACTGTGAGGGTGGAGCCAGCTGTATACCACCGCTGCACCACCTTCTTTTTCTTTCTTTTTTAAATTTTGAAATTTTAATGTAATATGGATAGATACTAACAAAGAAAATATAAAAATCACTCTTTTACTTCTATGAAAAAATACAATTTCATAACAAAATAGAGAATAACAATAGTTAATACATTGTGTAGCATAATCTTAAAGGCCAAAATGTTACTCAGAGTGCAAGTCATGTTCCATTCGACCAGCTATCCTCCTTCTAGGTAACTTCTTGAAAGAATCATCATATTACAGGAATCTATGCATAGCACCTTATTTGTCTAAGAAGGAATTTTAACATCATTCATTTGATCTTTGCATTGAGATCATTTCTCATCTTGAAAATATTTGCTACTTGTAGAAACTTGACATCAGAGTTTCATTTCCAAACCCAGAAAGAACTAGCTCCTTTTCATTTCCTCTAAATTCCCCCAAATAATATGCAAGATGGTAAAGAAGTGAAAAATAGAGCTACCACAGGGCCTAGCAATCCTTCTTTTGTGTACATACTCAAAGGAAGTGAGAAAGGTCTGGAAAAGACAGCTTCACTTTCTTGCTCACTGTGGCATTACTCACAGTGACCAAAGCACAGAAACAACCTACAAGGAGATGCGTGAAGAGATTGTGGTAGATATACACAATGGAATATTACCCAGAAAAAGGAGGAGAGTCTGTCATTTGCAAAAACGCGAATGATTCTGGAGGGCATTATGCTAAGTGAAATAAGCCAGACACAGAAAAAAATACTACATGCTCTTATTTTTATGTGAATTGTAAGAAATAGATAGATAATAGCAGATAGGTAGATAGATAGATAGATAGATAGTCAAATCTACAGCACCAGTGAAGGAAGCAGTGGTTACAAAGGATGGACGGGGTACAGGAAAAATGGGGAATGTAGGTCAAAAGATACAAAATGGCAGATATGTAGGAAAACCAAGTCTAGAGATCTAATGTACAGCACGAGGGCTATAGTTAATATTATTTTATTTAGGAATTCTGCTTAGTGAATAGTTTTTAGCTGCTTTTGCTACACACATACAAAAATGGAACTTGAAAAAAAAATGGAACTTGGTAACTAAGCAAGGTGATGGAAATGGAAATTTTATTACCTACATTTTGTTTCATTAAAACAAGAGTTAAGGGCTGGGGATCTAGCTCAGTGGTTAGAGTGAGTGCCTCGTAAGCACAAGGCCCTGAGTTCAATCCCCGGCACCAAAACAAACAAACAACCAACCAAAAAAACAAGAGTTAAAACATACAGCCTAACTATATGTACTATAAATGGTGCCTGGATGTATTCTAATACTTCATGTTGTATTCCATATATATGCGAAGTAAAACTCATTAAAAAATTTAAGGATTTCTGTCCACCTAGGAATATCAGTACAAAAGTGAACTTGCAAGCCACAGAGTGAAAAACGTAAGACCAACAATGGATTTAGGGGGAAAGAGAGGAGGAGAAAGGGATGAAAAAAGAACTAAGATATGTTAGGTTCATGTACCAACTCTCTGCGATGAATGTAATTATTATGTAATGACAACATGGACCAATTGGAATATGATGAAAAAGATAATTTTACTATGAAACTAGTGAAGTTTGATGAGAAATACCCTAGCAATATACTTCATGGGAAAATATTCCAGAAAAAGTTACATGATCAAGAGTTTTTTTTTTTTTTAATCTCTATAAGCCACAACTGGCTTCTGAATATTTTAATCTGTGTTGTATTTGTCCCTCAGTCAGGTGACACTGGCCACATCTCACTCTGAGATGTCCTAAAATGATGTTGAATTGGGGTACATTTAATTTGGTAAATATTCACATTGCTCACCATCCCTTCTTTATAAAGTTGCTATTAATTTCAACTACATATAGGAATAACTTCCAAGAGAGCTTCTATTGTTCACTGTGATCATTCATTTCTCTTAATTTGTCTAATTTATTGGCAAATAAATGCTCAAAGGCAAATGCCTCAGGACATGTGCTAAGAATGTGACATGGAATATCTAGCACAAAATTGTATAAGTAGAGGAAGAGAAACAAAACATATAAGCAAGGTCTTTAATGTACAAAGCAATAAACTAGTTTTTGGAAAGACTTCCTTTCATTGAACTTGTATAATGTAAGCAAAGGACTCAATTTTTGCAATTGCAATTGTCATACTTTTAACTTTTTTACTGAGGTTAAAAGCTTATTTACATACTACCTAACATTGCAGTACTGAATTTTTCTGTACTTGTCTTTATATTTACATTTACCAATGAGGTTTATACTTTCATATGCTCTCATGTTGCTGTTTTAGAATAATTTTGTTTCAATTTGAAAAGTTTCCTTTATTGTTTGGTGTATAGCAGATCTAGTGATGGAAAAAAAAAAAAGAACCCCAAACCCCCCCAGTATTGTTGTTTAGGAAATTCTTTACCTGCCCTTAACTTTTAAAGAACAGCTTTTTGTTTTGTTTTGTTTTCTGGTGCCATATTCTTGTTTAGCTGTAGTTTTTCCAGAACTCTGTCTATGTCATTTCACTCTGTCCTGTGCTGCAAGTTTTCAGCTAAGAAATATATTGCTAGTGCTTTAGAGTTCCTCTGTATGTGATAAGTAGTTCTTGTTTTGCTGCATTCAAAATTCATTTTGTCTCAGACTTTCTGACACTTTATAATGTATATTTGTTTAGAACTCTGTAACTTCAACACATTTGGGAAACTGAACTTTCTGGAGCTGGAAGCCCATTTCCTTCCCCAGATTTGGCAAGTTTTCAGGTATTATGGAATGCTACTCTGCTACAAAGGATAAACTTGAGGCATTTTTAGGTAAATAAATGCACCTTGAGAACATAATTTTAAGTGAAATAAATCAGACACACATGTTTAAATATCACATTTTGTCTCTTGTGTGAGAAACCCAAAGGATAAATAAGGGCCAAAATGGAGGATGGATATTGGGAAGTAGGAAGAAAATGTTCAAATGGGAAGGGGAACAAGGGAGGGGGCAGGGGAAGGGAAGGAAGAGAACAGAGATTTAAAAAATGTGAAAGAACGGGAGGAAAACAATAGAAGCAAAGTTTTGTGAATGGAGAATGGAAGAAGGGGAATGGGAAAAAAGAATTAAGACATATTATGTACAGGTAGAAATGCCCTATCATGAATGTGAGCATTACGTATGTCAAAAATGTGCCAGTAAAATTAATTTTAAAAATTCATTTTCCGTTTCTCTGTGTCTTATCTATCTGGAATCCCACAATACATATTTTGGTTTCTTTGATGGTGATCAATAAATCCTATGGATTCGTTCACTCTTCTACATTCTTTTCTCTTTTTTACTGCTCTTACTGGATAATTCCAAATAATTCATCCTTTTTGGTTTGGTTTAGTCCTTTCTTTTACTTCAGTCTGCTGTTGAAACTATCAATCTCAATTTAGTCATTGTATTATTTAGCTTAAAATTTTCATTTGGTTCTTTGGTAAGGTTTCAATTTCTTTGTTTCTTTGTTGAACTTCAAATTTTGCTTTGTTTATAGGTTTTTCTGATTTAATTATTTAGTTGTCTGTGTTCTCTTGTAGCTCACTGAGATTCCTTGGGATGACTGTTTGAATTCTTATTAGAATGTTTATAAATATGAGTTTCTCTATGACTAGTGACTGGAGCTTCATTTATTACTTGGGTGATGTCTTTTGTCTTTGATTCTTTATGATTCTCATAGCTTTGTGCTTGTTTCTGTGCCTATAAAGCAATGATCAGTTCTAGTCATTTCAGGCTTGCTTTGGCATGCAAAACTTCCCAGCAGAAATTCTGGACAGGCCCATTGATAAGGTGTGTGAGTGGGCCTAGTAGTGGGTTAAATAGCTGGGAAAGTCTGGTCCATGGACTCGTTCTGAGTTTCCCCTCATGGGATTTAGCTATGCTGGCTCCCCAAATGTTTTAAGTGAGGAACAAAAATGATACTTTCAAGTAGTGCCCCCCAAAACCTGGGATAGTTGATAAATTTTGTTGTGGGGTTTTTAACCCTGAATTACAAAAACTTTTATGGTCTACTCCCCGCCTAGTCACCTCCTTCTACATTTCTCTAGCTTGCTGCCTGCCAGACGTGTGAATCTCTCTTACATCACAACTTCCACACTCTTTCCAAATTTGAATTTTGCATTTGATATACTTAATATTTGGAAGGTACTTAATCTAGGTCTTCACTTGTTTTATTACCTTCACCTTCAGTGCTATCCCCTCAGAAAGACCACCCTACCTTTAATAGACTTTTGCTCCTAATTTTCTAATGGCATTCTAAACTTTTTCACTGTACTGTTCTAAAAGTGTATTGATTTACTTCCATGACTTTTCAATTTTTGTCTTCCACTTTACAGAGAAAAGGTAAGGACCATATCTATCTAGTTCTACAGGTTGTTCCAAGTAGCAAGCATAATGCCTTGTACATACAATTTAGCTAATATGTATTAAGTGAATAAATGTGAAATAAAATTAAAAAGAGGTAAAAGTGAAAACAAAATGTTGAGATCACACTGTATATTAAGGAATATTTTATATGAAGATATATAAACTAGAATGATAAATCAAAAGTCAATAAGAGAAGAAATAATAGTAGCTGAGAAACAGTTGGGTAAATATCCAATTTTAAATGTATGAAAATAAGCTAAAACAATACAGTATCATTATATCCATAATATATTAGCAAAAAATTTAAATAATGATAAGCAAAAATGTGCATAAAATTAATTTGTTCTGCAGATTATCTTGGATCATGAATTTGTAAAATGTTAATTGGCCAGAAACTGGCAGTTAATGTCAAGACTATAAAAATTTTTAGATCTTTCACATAGTAATGTGATTTCTGAGACTCTGAGGAGACAACGCAAAATACAAGAGAATGTATTTTTAAATGTTCACTGCAGTATTATAATGACAAATTTGAAAAAGCTAAATGTGTAACATATGGAAATAATTAATAGATAGCAGCACATTTCCTCAATGATATTTTATGTAGCTATTAAAAATAATTTTGAAGGTTGTAGTATATGATTGAAGATACAAGTAAAAAAAAAACAGAACAAAATCCCATGAGCATTAATGATTAATATCATAAGCTATATCTATACAGAAGGAATATATTTAATGTGAAAATACAAAGAAAAAAATCAAGTTCCCTGTGGATAATATGATTTTATTTTGAAAGGTGATCTGTCAAAGTATACAAATGTGTATCAAAAATGACACATATATTTATATGAAAAGGAATATACCTATTACATTATTAAGCATAAAAACCTATAATTTCTCTAGTCTTTCATCATTTAAAAATCATTCATCAGAAAAATGTAAGCATTATTCAGATCTCTCTTTAGAGGCAGTCAAAAGTTGTGGGTAGCTGACTGGATAGTACTTTGACCCTTTTCTCTGATTTACTCCCTTAGTGTTGAATAAACAATCACTCTGGAAGGCAGATATGAACTGCAAACTTGTGGTTTGAAAGTCTGGCACTAAACCTGTACATGGCCATCATAACCCCATTACAGAAGATTGAGAAACCCTGCTCAGAAAATGGGACTTGGAAATGAAATCAAAGAAGGTGAGATACAGTCTGGAAAGAGAGTCAAGTGACAGCTTGCAGAGGAAAGTCAGACCCTCCACAGGACACAATGTGAGTGACTCCCACTGTCTTGCAGGTGGATACAGAAGCTCGCTTGGCTTCCAAGCCTCTGAAACACCAGGCTTGGATTGTTCCAACTGATTCTTGAAAAGTAGCAACCATCAACCCACCCTCCTCCAGGTATTCTGAAACAGAAGATATAGAGACAATAGGTATAGGGAAGAATGGAGAAGAAAGAGACCAGGAATGAGACCATCCTTAAGACAGAGCTTGTGGGAGTCTATGTCTGAAATCATACCAAGGAGGAAGAGTGGCCGTAGTCCTTGTATTGTTTTCTCCTAGTCGTAGTTATTAAAAAGTTTCCACTCTATATGAATGGGTGGATTATAATACCTTCTCCATGTTATTTCACTTGTGATCATCACACTTGGGTGTGGCAAGAAGTAATGTGCAAAGTCCTGCCTATGTCCAAGCCAAAGTAAGAAGAATCTTTTGTCCGTCACCTTGATGTCTCCAAAGTGACTTTAATCTTTTGGAAAACACATGAGCATGATTCCACCAGAGAATACAATCCTACTCACTTTGTTTATGTCCTCTAAGCACACATACCTTCTTCAGGTCCACGTCAGCACTAGAACCTAGTCCTGAAATCCTCCCGAAGTGACTGAGACGTCTAATACCATCACAGACAGCAGAACAGCTCTCTCCTGGAAGGTGTATTCTCCGGCTTCCACATCCAGCTGTTTTCTGGTTACCTGGAGGTGAGTAGATACACTGAGAATCTCCTGCAATAGCTTTTCTCACCTAGCCTCCTTTCTTTCCATGACTAGCCAGATTTCTGATTTTCCACTCTTTGGCTTTTCACACCTGCTCCTAAGCCCATTCATGATCTTCTCTTGGGAATTTGGAGCTAAACCTTGAATATTAGTAAGTTTTGTGGAAAAAGACTTCTTTATGGAGTATATGCCACAGTTGGATAGTTGAGACTTTATATCTTACCTTACAATCCACTGCAGGTGAACACTTCTTCCACTTGGGCTCTGTGAGTGATCATTGATTAGATATTTTTCAACACCATGCCCAACTTCCATAAAATATGTGCTTGCCTTATCCCCTGAGCTTGATTCTGGGCTTTAGGCTTCTCTCCAGTGTTTAGTTATCCAACCTCAGCTAAGTCCTAGCTGACCCCAGAAACTCACCTCCTCATACTGAGCAGGAATTAATATGGATGTTGATAAAATAAATAAAAGTCATAGGCCCCTGAAATAAATACAGCCCATGAAGGAGAGAATTAATCGATAAGTCTAGAATCCTCATTGGATGGGAGAGAAGGAAAGAGGCTCAAAGGCTATTTTAAGGTAACATTTCAGGTAGAAGCAGAAATGCCAGTGGAGGTGAAAACAGTCACCATGCAATGCCAGTACACAGACACCTCAAGAAAATTTAATAAAGGTGATGTTTTTTCATTTTAAATGTAAAGTTAAGAAAAATTGTGAATACAGAGAATTTCTGTGTGTTGTAGGCTTAATTTCCTCTCATACAAGTGCAATATATTTGGCATGATTAGTTGACCAATATTAGCAGATCTTTATTCACAAAAGTTCATCGTATGCTCAAATTTCCTGAGTTTTTATCTAATGTCCTTTCTCTGTTGCAGAAGCTCATTCAATTTAAATTTCCAGAAATAAATAAATGAAAGGTTTTGACTCGCATGTTATTCTGAGCAGGGTGATAGATCCTCAAATCGTCTGCCTTCGTCCCACCCTGAATGTGAACAACTTTTGTCTAATGTCCACAGACACTTCCTTGGGCTGTGATAGTTTCTGAGAGCTCTCTCTTTTTTGATGAACTTGACCATTTTGAAGAGTAGCATTCAGGTATTGTAAAATGCTCCTCAAATGGAATTTGTGTAATGGTTTTCTTATGATTACACTGGGGTTTTATATATTTTGGGGAGGAAAAGCATAGAGATCAAATACCATTCATCCAAGAGTTTACACTGCGAACATGATTTATTACTTGGGTTTTGACGTTGATCACTTGGCTGAGGCAGTGGTTCTCAGCCTTCCCTACAGTAAAGTTCGTCACACTCCTACCATCGTGTTGTCTTTGGAAACAAATCACTATGCAAAGCCCACACTCAAAGAGGGAGGAGTTGCGTTCTACTTTTGTAAAAGCGAATTGTCTACGTAAGTTTTTGGAATTCTGTCTTCTTTGCATGACTGTTAAATAATTAACTTACGTGGGTATATTATAAGTGTAGACTCATATAAATTTAGAATCATAAATGTTTATTTTACACTTTGGGTTATGATGCAATAATGCTTTCCTTTTTTTTCCTCAAATGATGTCACATACATTGATCATTGGAAGCACTTTCAGTCATTTTCGGTGTGTATTTGGCACACCACCATCACTGTTTTATTTTTTCTTTGTTTTCATCACTTGTACTCTCTGACTCTATGCATGATCCAGGTTCATCTTGCCTGTTGTGTGTCCTAGTCCTGGAATAAGCCATTTCTCTGGGGTTCCCTGGTTCTTTTCACTGTAAAATAATATTAAAACCAAAATATGAAAGCACCCAATACTGGTGCAAATGAAAGCACCCAATACGTAGTCTTTTCGGACTGGTTCTTTGCTATTTGCAAAGTGTTTTCAAGGGTTGTCCACCTTGTAATATGTGTCAGTGTTTTATTCCCATTAATTGCCAGATAATGTTCTTTTTTATTTATATATAGCAATCTCTCTTTATATACAGTTTTGCTTTCTGAAAAAAAAATTTAAATTTCCAGAAATAAATAAATGAAAGGTTTTGACTTGCATGTTATTCTGAGCAGGGTGATAGATCCTCGAATCGTCTGCCTTCATCCCACCCTGAATGTGAACAACTTTTGTCTAATGTCCACAGTGTAGTCACCTAATACCATCTCAGACAGCAGATAAGTGTCATCATATTGCAGTGCTTGTGATGAAGTAGCCCTTATTTTATTTAATAATGAACCCAAAGCACAGAATAGTGAGGCTGGCTCTTCAGATATGCCAAAGCCGTGAAACATTTCCTTTACGTGATGTGAACCTTCTTGAATTAATAAGGAAAGAAAAGAAGATAAACATATGACAAGGCTGCTAAGATTTACAGTAAATGCTGTTGTAATCTCTTAACAACCATGCCTAGTTTACTGTGTCTAATTCATAAATGAAATAATTTTATCATGCATATGTTTGTGTAGGGAAAAAACACAGTACACCTAAGATTTGATACTGTCATATTCCAAGTATTAACTGGGCTCTTAAAACTTACCCCTGTATAGATAAGGGAGATTTCTGCATTTGTTACTATTGGGGGATTATTATTTTACAGCCCTCTGACTTGCAGAGCAAGGAAATATATGTTCAGTGTACAGTAATATATATGTATATGTGTATACATATTTCTACACAGATATTAGATCAAATGCAAGTTCATACTGATGTCTCCAACTCTCCTCCATCATTGTATGATCGTCTCAGACCTGCCTATCCCCTCGCTTAGCAGTAACCCTTCATTCCAACAGTGAGAAGCTTTGTTCCTTCCACGGGCCACCCTTGAATTTGTTTGATTCCAGTGCACACATGGAGCAGTTTCATACTTGTTAAGCTGTACCACTGCAGGAAAACAAATCAACTAGAGGACAGTGTTCATATAGAGTTTCTTTGACCTTTAGTCATATAGTCTTGTAGTCTCCACTCATTTCCAAAGTTACTTATGTCAGGCGCTTTCCCTCCCCATTTCCCCTAGTGAGGTATTCTCATGTATTTGCATTGGATTATTTGTCACAGTCTGAATTCTATCCTACTATCCCTTGACCTGCTAAATCTTTTTTTAAAGTGTGCATACCATTAAGATTCATTCTTAATAGATGCGCCTTGAGAACATACTCTTAAGTGAAATAAATCAGACACTCATGAGTACACATCAAATTGTTTCTCTGATACGAGAAACCATAAGTATAAATAAGGACAAAGAGGTATAATAGATATTATGTAAAAGGAAGATAATATCCAAAAGAGAGGAGAACTAGAAAGGGAGAAGGAGGAAAAGAAGGGAGGGGAAAAGAAAAGAAAGGAGAAAGGGAAAAAATGGAAAAATGTAAATAAACCTGCTGCAAATAGAGAAGGGAGGGGGAGTGGGAGGGAGGGATGGGGCAGGTGGAGGGAAGCAAGATACATCATGTACAGGTACAAAATAACCATGATGAATGTGATCATTATGTATACAATATACCAATACATTGTCTTGGTTTAAAAAGAAAACAAAAAAAGATTCATTCTTCGGGCTGTACAGTTCTTGGATTTGGACAAATGCAGAGTTTACCGAACCCACCATCATGGCATCATACCAAATAGTTTCAAGGTCCTAAAACTTCCCCTGTGCCTCATCTCTGAAACAAAAGTAACTGCTGAAATGTTTACATTGCTAGAATTTAACCTTTGCTAGAATGTCGTATGAGTGGACAACTGCAGCATTTTTGAACACTCATCTACAGTTTTGCATGGCTTTAATTTTTCATTAATCACTAGCTGGTATTTCATTTTGTGGATATACCACAGTCTGTTCATTCACCAATTCCAGGACACCTTAATTATTTCCATCTCTTGGAGATCAAAAATAAAGCTCTGTCAACATGTGTATGCGAGTATTTGTGTGGATAAGTTTGCATCTCAGTTGATTAAAAACTGGAGAAAGGATTTCTCTGTCAGATAGCAATACTATATTTAGCTTTATAAGAAACTGCCAAACCCTCTTCCAAAATGTCCAAGTCATTTTGCATCCCCCCCTCAATATAGGAGATTTCTTTTTGCTTCACATCATTCACGGCATTTAGTACTGTCAGGTTTTGTTTGTTTTTCTTTAATTTTAGCTATTTTAGAAGGTACACTGGTACCTTGTTTTCATTTCCAAATCCGTTTTACATATAACATTGGACTTATTTGCATGTGCTTATTTGCCATTTGCATATCTTTTCTGATCACGTGTCAGCGGAGATCTTTTACTTGTTTTTAATTGGGTTGTTTTCATATTGTTATTAAGCTTAAGAATTCTTCACGTATTTTGAGTGTGCATCATTTTATATTAGATATATTTTGCAAATATTTTTTCTAGTCTGTTATGTACTTCTTCGTTTTCATAACAGCGATTTTCACAAAGCAGATTTTTTTATGTATTTTAATAAAGTCCAGTTAACCAGTATTCTTTTTTTTTTCCCAAAGGATAGTGCTTCTGGTGCAATGGCAAACCCAAGATCACGCAGACTTTCTCAGCATTTTTAAATAAAGAGATTTATTAAAATGCATAGCGTTAAAGTAAACCAATCTTCTGGTTTACTTTACAGCTTAATGAATCATTGCAGAGTGAACACACAGACTTACCTACAAGGTAGCTCGAAATATACCTGACTGCCCAGGGATCAAATCTGGACTGCCACCTGTTTTTGTACAACATTCAACATAAGGAAGTTTTTAATATTTTTTCAATGTATGGAAAACATAAAAAGGAGCCTTATAGCTCACAAAATATACATGAAAACTATATGCAATTCATATTCTAGTATTCATAAATAGTCATTTTCTTGGACTATATTTAAATATGATTACTCAGTGAATATGTGCACATTATATAATCAGGCTTTACTTTTCCTATGTAACTCAGAATTCATTGATAATTATCTTTGTACATGGATGAGGTAGAGATTGAAGTTTTTACAAATTGGATCGTGATTGCTTCCTTCATTCTTCAAGGAAGACAGCACCCTTGTCGGACTGTATTACACTGACATCTTTATCATATATCAGGTGTGCGAGCCCTATTCCGAATATTCTATTCTGCATTTATCGATCCTTATTCAAAATTGCTCTTTTAATTACTGTGGTATTATAACCATATTTGTGGTCTCATAGTACAATTGCTCCAACTTAATCTAATTCTTCAAAAATGTTTTCGCTATTTTGAGTTATTATTTTCACTTAAGTTTTAGAATCTATTTATCCATTTCAGCTAGGAAATTGATTTTTATTTTTGTAGAAAATACAGGGTCAAGCAGACTGATAACATCTGCGCCGGCTGTTGAGACCTGTGCCGGGCTGAGCGCGGGGGTGCTGTCCCCGGCTGGGGGCGGGGAGGGGGGTACAGAATGCTGCAGGCTCACTGCTCCCCTGGCTGCGGGGAGGGTCCTTGGCTGGGCGCCTTCCCTGTTGGGTTATGGGAAAGCCCCCTGGAGTCCGAAAGCTGGTTAGCAGGGTTCACATCCAGCTGCTGAGAACTGCAGGCCAATTTCTGGACACTCCTTCCTTGCTCCCTGCTCCTTCTGTCCCCAGACAATTGGCCTGTCCTACCCCTCCGTGTTGTGAGTGATTTCCTGGGAAGCGTGTCCTTAGTCTGGGGAATCTGGCATTTACTTTGCTCTCACTTTCCTCTGAGGGGGGAACTGAGTTGAGAATTGAGAGGGCCTCTCTGCGCACTACGCCGTGCTACCTTACAGAAGGGGCGATCTGCGTCGCAGGAAACTCCTCTCTTCACCTACGCTCTTCCGTGCAGCTGCTCTGAGTTTTGCTCCACCGCTGTGCCGGACGCGTAGCTGGACTCCAGCCCTTCCATACAGTTCTCTGGTCCATGTGAGGTTGTCTCAATTGGGGTTTCTACGAGGGCACAAGAGCTTGAGCTTCCTATTCCTTCACCTTCTGGCATCATTATATTGTGCGTCTTCTTAACATTTTCATGCCTACAAAATCTACAGTGAAGCTGTCTTTTTTATCCATGATATTGATAATGTATTTTTCTCATGCTTCATGTTCCATTTTGGTACAAGTCTACCAATTTAAATGATCTTTTCAAAGAAATAATACTTAATTTTGTTGATTTTTTTTCTCTTTTATTGGTTTCTGCCCTGACTCCTTTGGTATGTTTTTTCCTGACTTTTTGTAAAGCATGCTTACAACCTTTATTTTTACTCTATCTTATCTTATAATATGTGAACTTAAGCAATTTATTTTCCTCTATGATCACTTGAGTCATATTCCTCAATTTAATATACTCTACTTTCACTATTATTTGAATAAAAATATTGTCTAATTTCCATCTTTTATTCATTCTATACTTCAAGGTATATCAAGAAGTATGTGTTGCCTAATATTCCAGGACTTGGGGATTTTATTTCTAGATTGATTCCATTAAGGTCAAAGAATATCCTCCGTATGATTTCAACTTTTTGAAATTCATAGAAACTAAGGCCCATCATATCACCTATTTTGATAAGGATTCCTGAGCACATTAAAGGCTAATATACTCCAGAATTATATAAGCCTATGCTAGTAAGCTTATTAGGTAAGAAGAAACCCGTGTAGAGTAATCTTTAATAAGTACTATCATTTTTAAAAGATAGAAATGTAGCCCAGAAGATATTTTACTTTTGGAACTTGACATTGTTTTACCTTCTCTTATTAGTCTCAGTCTCTTTCTTTGATGACGATGAGCCTTCTTTTCCTCCAATTGCTTTTCAGATTTTCACTTTGACTTTGGTTACAGCAGTTTTGCTATAATATGCTCAGCTGTATGTTTCTTTGTGTTTATTTTGCTTGTAGTTCACAGAATCTCCTAAATTTGGTCTTGGTAGGTTTTATTAGATTTTTTGAAATTCTGAATCTGAAACTCTGAGCATCTTTTCTGTTCTATTCTTTCTCTCTCTCTTCTTTCCTCCTGAAATTTCATATATTGCAATATTTGGGAGTGTTTTCATGCTTCCCTTTTTTCTGTATATATTTCTCTTTGTGTTTCAATCTGTATATTTACTACTGACCCATGTTTTTAGTTTTTTAGTTGGATGTTAATTGATTCTGTTGTAACGAAATTGCTGTTGAACCCATCTGTTGAAATTATTTTACTTCTAGAATTTCCACTGAATGCTTTTGAATAGATTCTGGTTTTGCAGTGAAATTTTCCAAGTATTTTCTTGAACATAAGAACTAAAGCTTTTAAAAAATTCCTGTTGGATAATTTCAAATTCTGGAGTTATATTGTATATATGGGGTTTTATTACATTACGGCCCTTCTCCTTTCTCTACTAAATTTGGTCATCAGATCACTTTTTATATCGTGTTTAGTTTTATTGTATTTTTTTAATATAGAGGCTTTGGATGATTTATATCCTTCCAGATAGAATTGAATTTTCCTCTGACAGACACCTTGGGAAGACTACTTTGATTTAATCAGAAATTAAGATGTCTTGAGTTTGTGATTCAGATTTTGTGAGGATTGGCCTAGTTCCAGTTTGCTCCTATTCTCAGAAGCAGTCATTAAGGGGTCTCGACGAAATGTCTGTGCTTGTTTCCAAGATGTCTCCCCCTCCCTGTGGCAGGCCTTAAAAGTAGTCTCCCTCTCTGTCTCTCCCTCCTTCCCTCTATCTCTCTCTCTCTCCCTCTCTCCCTCTCTCCCCTGTTCTCTCTACCCCCCTCGTCTTTCAAAGATCTTCAAATTACTTAAATATCTACTTCATTTTTCGGTCTCTTAACTTTCCCTTCCATTTCTCAGCCCCTTAGAAGTTGACAAATGCCCTAAGAGAAACGCTCATATAGAACATTTGGCTTGCTCTTCCATAATACCCTTTTCTCCAGGATTTTGGATCCTCGAACCTGCTCATTTCTATAACTAAAGTTCAAAATGTGGACAAATTAATAAAAGTATAACTCAATCCTAAATCACTTGTCAATCAGACTCAAGTGTGGGAAACTGAGTGAATGCAAATAATTCAAGGAAAAATTTGAGCACTAGTTAACAAAGCTACCGAAGCATCGTGAAGCCAAACTGAAGATGGGCAGGCAACACGAAGATTAGCAAGAGAGGAAAGCTGCCTCTCTCCTTCAAGAGCCAGGAGAACAAAAGGAAAGGTGTGATAGAGGCCAGAGCTCCACCTACCAGGAGGAAGCCAGAATCAGCACAGAGGCCCCCAACACAAGGAGGGGCCACATGGAGATGCAGCCGGCGCAAGAAACGTGATTTATCCACCTGGTCCCTCCCACTCACCTGTCGATGACCTCCTTTGACTAAACTTGACTGGTAGATGAGAGAACAACCGGAGAAATGTAAAATCAGCCTTCTTTGTGTAAAGCAGAAGAAAGAACACTGAATCTACCGAAGAGCAAAGGGCAAGTGACTGGAAAGGTCCTTTTGGAGCCAGATAGGAGGGGACAGCAGGAAGATCAGTAGAATCCCCAGGTCCCATCACTTATGTTCAACAAAAGATAAAGTTTTAAAAATGGCTTTGCTGGTTCAAAGATTTTCCTACCCAACCAAGTACAAAACAATTGTGCACTAAAGAAACCATTTTAGCAGAGGCTGATGCCGTGGTCCTGACCAAGATACTTTAAAATAGAATCGAATGGCATGGGACAGAATAGGACTTTGGTGGCACCATACATGGAGGGATTTCAGGAGAAAGTATTTGTTCAGAAAGTTTTAAAACTTGGCTGTGTAGGTGAGTTATTTAAAGTTGGTTTCATTTCACTGAAGAGGAAGCAGACAAGGATAATTTCATTTAAGAATAGCAAGTCAAGACCTTTTGAAGAACAGAGAGAGAAGAAAAAAGATTAAATGCTCTTGGAAAAAATTCAAAAGTGGCAAGTGAAATGCAAATTTTAAATATTCCCCAGCTAGTCAATAAATCCTTACAAATGGGCGGATTGTTCATCAGAATTGAAATAAGCCCTTGAACTTTGATTTTCATTATTCTGGGTGCATGCTGTTTAAAGAATCTTTGAATTTAGGCCATCACCTGTGTTGTGAAACATCAATGGAAGAAACAAATTACCTCCTCATGGACTGCTCTCTGCGTCCCTCATTTTCCTTGGCTATTCAAAAGGAAGATAACAACGACCCCCCTCCCTGGGTCTTCATCAAGTGTTTTTGGCTGGGATAAGTGACTCTAGTCAAAAGAAGGGTTTAATTTCTGGGAAGGCAATTTTAGTTGTTTTGATTAGGCAATTCTGTGATAAAAGGAGTAGGTGCTGTGTCTAAGTGGAGCCAGCTGTGCCACCTTTGTCTGTGGCGGAGGAGTTTAGGAAGGCAGCCCGGGGAACTGATGACCTGGCCAGTAGGAGGTAGATGGGCATGGAGGGCGGAGCGCTCTCCTTGGAGCCAAAATGGTGATTGCTACCATTACTGACAAGAAGGCTCATTCTGGTATTTTACTACTTTGGAAAGATTTAACAGTAAGGCCCATTTAGGGTAAGACAGGGAAAATCAAGTCATGTGCATGACAAGGTTGCATTGACCTGCAGCTCCAAAGAAGTCAGAGTTGGAGCTGGTGTCAGACACGGCCTGATGGGAAGATTTGACAAATTCACAAGGACTAGGTCGCTTCCACTCTATTTCTTCACTTGAAGCTCATTTTAATGGCCGTTGGCCTGGGAATAAATGGAGAACCTCCTACTTACAAAGAACTTGAACTACCATTAGGACTCATGCTTTCTTTTGGTCTTAGTTTAGTGGAGGAGAAAATGGTAATGGTCCTTTTCCAGGGACTCTTCACAAAAGCTTTTGAACTCATCTCAGTAGCCTCGTGCCTAGTTTGACAGGGGTCACATCCTCCACAGAGGTCCATGCAAACTAAGTGGGTCATGAAAGCAAGAAGAAGAAGCATCCTTCAGAGGGAAAGGAAGATATTTCAGGGCAAAGGACCCTGGAAAGGAAGGTGGTTAAATGGACACGTGGTGAAAATGAATGCCTGCTTGGCACGGAAGTCAGGTTCGCTCAGCCATGGTGTAATGTCTTCATGATGTATGATGGGATTTTTGTATCTTTCTCCAGTTCTTTCTTATTATATCTTTGAGTGGATTAGATAGCCCTGGGAAAAGTGTGGAGAACATTTCTGTAAGCAGTCTTTTGTCTCAAAGGAAGGGAAACAAGAGTGTTACTATATACTGCTGGGTACTGTTACTTGGTTTTGAAAAAGTTAATTTCCTCTGCATTCAGATACTCTCCCTTGAGCTTTACTGAGGGGATGCCTCTGCTAATTAGCTCAATTTAACCATTCCTCAAAGTATACCTATATCAAGAGTCATGTTTGCACAAGATAAAATATGCAATCGTCGATTTGCTGCACTTCATTCACACATGCAGATATCCTAATAATATTTTCACTATCTGTATATTCATGACCCTACAAAGATACAAAACATCACCAACAAAATTAAACACCCTTTTGGAACTCTCCCAATAATCTTCCCTTCTTTCCTAGAAACATTTTCCAGACTCATTTTTATTTATGTCTTTGTTCTTATTTTAACTAAAACTTATATGAACCGCTGAGAAACATACATTATTATTATTATAAGGAAGTAATGTGGAAAATGAGAGAAAGTGATGAAAGATAAATCTCTCAAGGCTGAAAAGTATTTTCATCCACTAACCAGAGTGCCATTCTGACCACGAAGCTTATAAATTAGCCACCTTTAAACCCAGCAGGATTTTTAAAACCACTTTACCTGGGGAACTTTTCACCAGCATTAGTATCTGTCTAGTTCTCATGGCCATTTGAGGCATTTGGGCAAGTACAAACAGAAAGAAGTCAATTTGGCTTTGGAAATGAAGATGTAATGTCTCCTAGTTTGAGCCTACCAGCACAGGGAAGGAAGCTCTGTGGTGTGCCGATGTTAAATGAGGCTACAGGAAGTAGGCTCTTCGTGAAATATCAATAAAATCCCCATTCTCACCCCAGTTCTCTCTCTTCCATCAGTATGATAACTTGTATCTCATGATGAGTAATCAGCTTTCCTGTGGTCTCAACCTGCTTGCTGTACCACCAACCAGCCTGGGAGCGGTCCGGGCACTTCTGCAGGCTTCCTCGCACCGTTCCCTAATTCATGTGCCCTTAATCTTCAGCAGACCTATACTGGCAAAAACCTCCCATGGGGAGGAACGAGAAAGCATGGTTGAAATGTTTGAGGAAGCGTCCATTCAATAGCTGGTACCTTTTCAATTTCTTTAATTCAATTTCTGTATTCTTGGATACATATAATATTTTTCAGTCAACACAACTTAATCTACATTTATTGAACATTTAATCCAAGAGCAGAAAACATACTTTTCAAGTACACGTGGAACATTTGCCAGTATTAAGGATATTATAGGCCCTAAAACAAACCTTAGCAAATAAAGAAATGAAATTATACAAAGTCCATTCTCTCATCAGCTAATAGAATTAAACTAGAAATAAAAAATTGAGAAATATCACTCCAAGAGATTTGTCTCCTTGTCTCCTTCTTTTTTTTCTCTTAGTTTATATTTCACCTTACTCAAAATCCCCAAAGACTGGGAAATGAAACAAAAACCAAAAATCTTCTAAGTATTTCATGAGTCAAACAAGAAAACACAGTGGAAATAAGAAAATATTTTTAGTTACATGAAAATAAAAATACAACATACCAAGTTTGTGGGATACATCTAAAATAATGCTTAGATGTAAACTTAGAGTATTAAACCCTTATACCAAAAAGGAAGAAAAGTTTCAAATGAAAGATCTACTCAAACCAAATGGATAGGAAATACAGTCATGTTATAAAGGCAAGAAATGAATGCTAACTTTTTACATTTGCAGGTATGAAAAGTCCACCACAACCCTAAAAATATCAATCATGGTTATTCTTTTTTTAATTGTGAGGGTAAACAGAGGAAATAATACAAATATCTAGGAATGAGAAACAAATTACCAACAGAGGAACAAAAATCAAACTGACTTTAGAACTCTTATTGGCAATGCAAAATTCTAGAAGACAACAGTTCAATATTTAGTAAATTAGAATAAAAGAGAATGAGACCCAATTATTTCATTTTATTTATTTATTTATTTTGGTGCCGGGGAATCAAACTCAGGGCCTTGTGTTTGCAAGGCAAGCACTCTAACCACTGAGCTAAATCCTCAGCCCCCAATTATTTTAAATTATGTGAAGTTATCATGTGTGTGTAGGCAAATAAAAGTCAGCTCACATATGCAAAGTTTCAGTTCTTAAACTAAATTGACTGATATCAAAAAAACTGGCTTCCTAATTCAAATAGCTTGTTTCAAAAGCTATCACATATCAGTGATTATATATTTTTCTCTCTTGTACATCAGTATAAAAAAACTATTTTGGAATATTTCAAGAAGATCTTTTACTCTTTTTCTCATTTCTCTTTCTCTTTGCAAAGTCCCACTTTTAGGTTAAAAATTTCCTTGTAAGTAAGCAATGTTGGGATTGTGATGGTTAATTTTGTGTGTCAGTTTGACCGGGTCACAGGTGCCCTGGCTTTTGATCAAATATTCTGGGTCTCTCCATGCGAGGGCATCTCGGATGCAATTATCATTTCAGTCGGAGGAGTAAATAAAGCAGGTTGCTCACTTGCACATGGATGGGCCTCATCCAATCAGTTGGAAGCCTGATGGAAAGAAAATAATAACTCGAGCAAAACGGAGTTCCTCCTGCCTTTCAAGCTGGGGTGTCGTCAGTTTAGTTTTAGTTTGTTTTCACGCTCCCGCTAAAACTGGGTCTTGTTTTGTTTTTGAACTTTGAGCTTCAAGCCTGTCCTCTTTCTTTTTTTTTTTTTTTTTATTTTAAACCAAGAACATGTATTGGTACATTCTACATACAATGGTCACATTCATTACATTAATTCTGTACCTATACATGATGTATCTTGGTTCTCCCCCCTCTCCCCCCTCCCCTCTGCACCCTCCCTCCCTATTTACAGCAGGTTCATTCATCATTTTCCATATTTTCCCTTTCCCCTCTTTT